>BSQZ01000004.1:6092006-6114506 GCA_033239005.1 Lamellibrachia satsuma
ACTCTAAGTTGCTTCGCACTACAGAAACCAGGTTTAAGCACTGGCCATATAAGCCTTCATGGCTTCCTAAGGCGTAATGCCTGGGATGACTTACCTTTACTTATATATATATATATATATATATATATATATAGTATATATATATATATATATATATATGTATATATATATATATATATATATATATATATATATATATATATATATATATATATATATATATATATATGATTTACCTCTCCTCTTCAGGCCCCACGAGAAGGCTTCAGTGCTCCTTCTCCAGTTCGTTCTGTCTTTAGCCGCCTGTGTCGCTTCAGTCCATGTCTCCCACTCCAGGCCTTGTCTTTTTTTACGGTTTCCCGCTGGGTTGTTTTTGGGCGACCCACTTTCCATTTCCTTCCGGTGTCCACTGTGGATCTTCTTTAACTTGGGTTTATTCAATATATCATTATTTGACATAACATAGAACCATCTAACTTTCAGTTTCTTCCTTAGACACTTGAATTGGAATGTGTCCAGTCTCCTGTTATCACTTTCCCTCACCTTCCAATATAGCCTTAAATTATCAGATATTATGTAAATTTATGTTTTAATCATATTCCCATTCTTACCATTAACACGATCATTACATAAATTATTATATTCATTTATCGTCCATTGTGAGAATGAGTACTTTGTCATATTCAACCTAGAATGTTCCTGTACTGATTCGACTCGGCGCCTTCTAACACATGTTGATGCGATTCAAAAAACAAGCAGCGAAATCTACTCGGACGATTTAACAGAGCTTCTCGACAAGCGAATTCAATTTGAAAATGTTTGTTTAACCAACACGCGAGATAATGTCCCGGGGGTGTTTATATTGTCCCGTGGGTAGTTGCGTTGACCGACAACAATACCCGGCTGTAGCGCCAACTGTCGGCTTGGCAGACGGTTAACTAATGTGCCATTAGTTTGTCCGACCATATAATCACTCGCTCCCCTCTCTCCGTCGACCGGTAATCAACATAACACGATAGCCGTGTTTCGCTGGGGGTGCAGCGCCTTACCCCGCCCCTCTCCAGTTAGTAGGATGCTTGGCGCTAGGTCGCTTATCCGGGTGAAATCTAGACGGATCGACGGGGCGAGGGAGGGAGAGCCTGCGGGCTGGACCAACTGATAAGGATGACTGAGCGAATGATGACGGTCACCCACCGCCAACCGCTGGTGTCCTTGTAATAAAGACTCCCACAAATCCCGCGTTCCCTACTCATTACAGTACTCGTGATACGTACACTGCGGGGTGTATTCATCCACTGCAAAGGTTTTGCCTTGAGCTGATTCGTGTGATGGACAACACTTTGTGTGTGCGTGCGTGCGTGCGTGCGTGCGTGCGTGCGTGCCTGCCTGCCTGCCTGCCTGCCTGCCTGCCTGTCTATATGCTGGGCAATGGCCATTGGCGACATATAATTACTTTACTTCCGGGTCGATGCCATGCGAGTCAAGTGCCAGTGATTTTGACCCGATACCCTTTTTCGAGGACTTTTTCACCAGGAAAACCTAGTTAATTAACGGGAAAAGTACATTGAAGATTCGACTCTTCTGCTGCGCACACGCTTAAATTGGCAGTTGGCAGCATATGCACTTGTGGGTGATAGAAGACTCCCTGTGCGCAAAACTATGGGGTAATTTGTTTGGGCGACACATCACCGGGGACATCTTCCATGATTTTGTTTTCGAAACAAACTGTAAGAATTGACGAAACCGCTACTGCAAGTTGGCGACAATACGAGAATCCAAGTACACAGTTTTTATTAAAACTGATTCTTAATGTTGGGCACAGTGTGGAGTTGTCTGACTGAGTTTTAGCATTGGTTGCGATGGGAAAACAATGTAGTCCGTTGGTCGTGAAGACTCTGGGTGCAGAGAGTGACAAACAGAGAAACCTATGAACGCACCAACATCAACAACATCGTAGATGAGGTGAAGCACCAACATCAACAACATCATAGATGAGGTGAAGCACCTACATCAACAACATCATAGACGAGGTGAAGCACCAACATCAACAACATCATAGATGAGGTGAAGCACCAACATCAACAACATCATAGATGAGGTGAAACACCTACATCAACAACATCATAGATGAGGTGAAGCACCAACATCAACAACATCATAGATGAGGTGAAGCACCTACATCAACAACATCATAGATGAGGTGAAGCACCAACATCAACAACATCATAGATGAGGTGAAGCACCTACATCAACAACATCATAGATGAGGTGAAGCACCAACATCAACAACATCATAGATGAGGTGAAGCACCTACATCAACAACATCATAGATGAGGTGAAGCACCTACATCAACAACATCATAGATGAGGTGAAGCACCAACATCAACAACATCATAGGTGAGGTGAAGCACCTACATCAACAACATCATAGATGAGGTGAAGCACCAACATCAACAACATCATAGATGAGGTGAAGCATCAACATCAACAACACCATAGATGAGATGAAGCACCAACATCAACAACATCATAGATGAGGTGAAGCACCTACATCAACAACATCATAGATGAGGTGAAGCACCAACATCAACAACATCATAGATGAGGTGAAGCACCTACATCAACAACATCATAGATGAGGTGAAGCACCTACATCAACAACATCATAGATGAGGTGAAGCACCAACATCAACAACATCATAGCTGAGGTGAAGCACCTACATCAACAACATCATAGATGAGGTGAAGCACCAACATCATGAGGTGAAGCACCAACATCAACAACATCATAGATGAGGTGAAGCACCAACATCAACAATATTATGGATGAGGTGAATCATCAACATCATGAGGTGAAGCACCAACATCAACAACATCGTAGATGAGGTGAAGCACCAACATCAACAACATCATAAATGAGGTGAAGCAGCAACATCATGAGGTGAAGCACCAACATCAACAACATCATAGATGAGGTGAAGCACCAACATCATGAGGTGAAGCACCAAAATCAACAACATCATAGATGAGGTGAGGCACCAACATCAACAACATCATAGATGAGGTGAAGCACCAACATCATGAGGTGAAGCACCAAAATCAACAACATCATAGATGAGGTGAAGCACCAACATCAACAACAACATAGATGAGGTGAAGCACCAACATCATGAGGTGAAGCACCAATATCAACAACATCATAGATGAGATGAGGCACCAACATCATGAGGTGAAGCACCAACATCAACAACAACATAGATGAGGTGAAGCACCAACATCATGAGGTGAAACACCAACATCAACAACTTCATAGATGAGGTGAAGCACCAACATCATGAGGTGAAGCACCAATATCAACAACATCATAGATGAGGTGAAGCACCAACATCATGAGGTGAAGCACCAACATCAACAACAATAGATGAAGTGAAGCACCAACATCAATAACATCGTAGATGAGGTGAGGCAGAGAAGATGGAGGTGGCTTGGCCATGTTCTCCGCGTGGACAGGAATAGCCTTCTGCCGGCCGCTCTCAAATAATATAATATATAAAACACTTCTATTGCGCTAAACTCCTCGGTAGACCCAAGCTCGACAGCGCACCAAGACAAAGGGGGTTAAACAGTTCATACTCGATAAGCAGTTCCAGTTGTAAACAGTTGGATTGGTACGTTGGGGAGCTATGGAGGATAAACACGTTTAAACAGGTGGGTTTTTAGATTACGGCGAAATGTTGTTATATTTGCTAAAGACTTAACAGGAATTGAACACCTCATGGAAAAGGAAGAAGAGGCCGACCACCGGGACCTGGAGAAGAACTATCGTAGGACAGATGAGGATTGGCTGGTTCCCCAAAACCGTACTGACTGGGGAGGATTTATTCTCCAGTAGGAGCGAGGAGGGCTGAATGAGTGGGAGCCCGTTGGTCAGTTCACTAAGTGTGCTGACTCACCCATCTCTAGATGGAACTTCCTGCATCAACAATGACATCGCTCCAGCATCCGACTAATCCCCTCCTCCTCTTCCTGTCGTATGCCCGGCTCATTTCCGCCGCTTTAGATACTCAATAGTCTCCGTAGAGAGTGAAATATCAAATTCACCGTCCTGTGGTCCAACCATTGTGTCTTATGCAGAGTGTGCAGGATTATCCCCGGGGAGAATCTTCCCACTGAGCTTCCTGTCAAGGGATTTACATCATATTTTGCACTTAAAGATTTCTAGCACAAATACGCCTCGGTGTAGCAAGAAAGATTGTACAATGTCTTCGAGATCGGCGAGATTATCTGACTAACAGAAAAAAACAATAGTTTTGATGATAGTTAACATGAAAGTTGCCGATGACGCTATTACACGAACCGAAGCTGGGAGATGCAGGCATCGCGAAGTTAAACACCGTCGTTAGGTCGTCAAAAGACGTGAAGCACAATATATCGATACACCAGATGAAGATTAGCTTTGGTCGTTCGGAGGAAGGAAGTTATGCTGTATATGTGGCGATTATCAAAGTAAATCAGTGTATGTCTAACATGAACGGACAAGTGGTGAAGTTTAAAGGTTGTGAAACCCAAAGTTGTCTCAATGAATTTAATATTACATGTGTGCGTGCGTGCGTGCGTGCGAGCGTGCGTGCGTGCGTGCGTGCGTGCATATGTATGTATGTGTGCGTTTATGTATAATTAATCAACATTAAGAATCATTGATAAGTTACTATTTAGTCATAACAAAAACGACAAAAACACTTCTGAGTAAACATAAATTACTACCGAATAGTAATCATTTACTACGCACACTGTGTTTGCAAAATGGAACAAGGTCCCTCTGTACGGCCGGTCAGTGATTGTCGAGCGTGGTCACCCATCCTCGCGCTATCTCGCCACCCATCGCCGTACCCGCCCCCTGCGACCACGACAGACCTCGTCTCGTCACGGGCCTGACGTCTAATATCATACATGTCAACGTATCTAATTCGCAGATTCGTGGCCGTGAATCCACAGACTCGCTTCGTCCTCCACTGCGCCTGCTGCCAACTTCTCATTAGGTACAATTTGTCAGTCGCTGTCACCTGTCGCACGATAAGCCCTGATTTATGACAATAGTCGATCTCTTGTGTCTCGGGCCAGACGCGTCTTCACCGACATGAATATGTTGTGGTCTGAAATGACTTATAGATGTTTGGTTTGTGTACGGCGTACGACAGACAGACTGCGCTGGACAAACGGACCTTTACGTTCGTAATTCCACGCCATTATAAAGTGTCAACATGTAGAAATGCCTTTTTTAATAGCGATGAAGTAAACGCAAATTTTCGTGAAAAAATTAAAATACATTAAGGGCATTTTAATGACGAAAATGCAATTATGTACACTTTACAAACATCGATTTTATATGTTCTTCTATGTATACAGATCACACAATTTGTTTTATGTTGCAATCGTTACGAAAGCACACGCATTACATATCACAACGAGACATTTATGTTGAAGAACTTAAGCAATAAACATGCATGCAGTTAAATTATTTTACAACAAAGCATTTTTGGTTATTTTTTCTTTATTTCATAGCTAAAATCGTGTCACTAATATCATGTTTAGATGGCAATGCAAACCTTGGAAAGATGTACGGGTAAAATGTTGATAGAAATTGTCAACGCAATCTATTATAACCCACAGGTGAATTACTGCGTTGTTTGCGTGACGTACGCCTCTTCAGAATGTCAGTTTTTTTCCCGCAGTGCTCCTGGACTCCGGTGTCATCTTCAACACGACTCCGAATTTGAAGTGAATTTGCTGCAATGCTTTCTTCCGTGCAGATGGACAGACGGTCGCAGTCGCGGAAGGTGATAGTGTTTATTCATAAACGGTATCAACACCCCGCGATCTCTTAATTTTGCGCCGTTCGACCATTTCGTGTCATTTCTTGATAGCCATCATCAGACAGCGCGAGTAAATTAAAACACAATAAATTCTGAAAGGTTAGCGATTGCCTGCAGTGTCATTAAAATGTCACGGGCCAGCATCAGGCGCAGTCCCCCCCCCCCGTTAAGTTCAGCTTGGCGCTGTTTAGAAGCAACATTTCCATCGCATTGTGAACGAACAAAACAAGGCAACCACGCACGCGTCACGACGCCGTCAGATATTAATGTGGCATCAAATCACACCACCAGTCTTTTAGCCAACGAAACAAATGATAGGCGGCACTCCGGTCAAGAGGTATTAATTTGTCTTTCGGACGTTTTACGAATTATCACCCGGGGCATGTTTCGCAAGCAACGCGTGCAGTGATTAGGTTAAAGCCAGCATCTGTCAACACCGTTGCAGCAAAAGACGTTTTTGTTGGAGCAGTACGCTCATCTTTATTTTGGTATCGCCGTGACCAAGGCCACTTTCTTCAAACATTGCTGCTACACCGTAGTTGCTAATCATCTTGACAGAATATTTATTATTTTACATTGCGGTGATGCAAAGCCATGCATTATTCAATATGATATAATAGATAGCATTGTTCACAATAATCATTCAAAGGTACAACATTAAATTGTGAACAGAAATGAACATTACACGTATCATCATTTATTTACCGTATCGTCAGTGAAGCGGAACACCGTGGATTCGCTTCGCTTAGTCAGTGGCTGTGATGTAAAAGTCAAATGTGACATCTTTTTCTAGAGCGTGTTGTCAATTATCGTTGTACAATCAGTCACTTAGCCTTAGCAACACATCAGTTGCAATTAGTCACGTTAATTTCGTCACAACCTTTACTCAGTGGAACTACACTGACATTCTCGTGATGACACGTGACTTCAATGATGCAGCTGTAATAACCAATTAATTTCTCATAGTAAATAGTTAACCGATGACTGTGTCGTGCACGACAGCCTATATCCTGTTTATAACTTAGCAACAGTAGGCGTGTTTTAAGTTGTCATGAATGAATATAGTAGGGTGGGGCAAAGCGCACCCCATTGGAGACAAACACGACTTGGCCTACGTATTATCATCTAAGGCGGAAACGGTTAACGCAGTTACATTTACACACTTCTTAACTAAACAGTACTAGATTTACAGAGCCTTACTAAAAGAAAAACACAAATCTGTTTTCCCAGCACCGATCTAACGAATCTACTCAGTTAATACGTCAAATAAACGAACGCCTTTTGACAGGTTATACATTATGATAAAAAAACCTCCTATAACCTATCCGATAAGCAATAACCGTTCACGAATTCTTCACGAGACTACGCGCAAGATGAAATTTGATTCACGAAACAGTCAGTGGTGTCGTATATGGTGGACTGGGCACCAATCTATAAGACGAAATAGGAATCATAATTTTGGACATCCGTGGCCCGATGCAACGGCTGCCGCGGGCTGCGCGGTAACGACATTTATATAATGTGTAAGGCTATTTACATTATTTATGTTAATACGTCCCACCTCAACCCTACTTCCCCTCCCTCTTTTAAGCCAATCTCCCACTTCATACCCAGGCCAACTTCCCCCCTCCCACCTCCTGACCCTCTCCCCCCATATATGTTAATACTGCGGCAAACTTCTCAATAAATAGTGTTTACCTAATCACACATACATATGAAAGTGCATTTTAATAGGGTTCCTTAGCATTAACATTTAATTTACATTAATTTGATGATTGATGATAACACGTATAATAATAAGCATTATAATAAATATAACAGCAAATATAAAACGTAATGAGTATAACAAACTTGAACATATGTATAATAATATACTATAATTACAGCACGTTAAACATGTTTATCTATAGTTGTCGTGCGCCTTTTCACTGCCTATTTTCTCTTACATTTGTCAGCCTGGATTATTCTATTGATTTTCTCAGCCGTGTGCAACAACAACGGACACAGTAGCCCAGGCAAACCTGTCTTACCACAGGTTTTAATCTCGCCTGACATTTATCCGATCACAACAATCAACATTTACTGCCGTTATAATTAGAACGGTCTATAATGCAACTGTCTCTTCATAACGGTTGATGCATAACAGATTTACATGTCTCGCCAACGGTATTCGTGGGATCGATCGTTTCGTTAAAGCATTAATGTGTGAGCAACTATAATCAAAGGTTAAATTATCGACAATGTGATACCGATATCATTATTTCAAACACAAAATATGTATGTAACAAATTTACCTATTTGACATACGATATGTAAACATAGTCATGACCATCCTCGTGGGGGGGGGGTCGAGAAATGTGTTTAACTACCATTTTTCAGAAATCATCACAGAAATATCCGGCTTTTTGTGTACGGTCGTACCCCCTTTTCAAAACCCTGATTACACCCCTGATAGATTACATTAGTTAGTGTGTGTGTGTGTGTGTGTGTGTGTGTGTGTGTGTGTGTGTGTGTGTGTGTGTGTGTGTTTGTGCGTGTGTGTGTGTTTTTGTGCGTGTGCATGTGCGTGCGTGCGTGCGTGCGTGCGTGTGTGTGAGAGAGTGAGGTATATATATATATATATATATATATATATATATATATATATATATATATATATATATATATATATATATATATATATATATATATATATATATATATATATATATATATATATATATATATATATATATATATATATATATATATATATCATTAATAATAATAATAATAATGTTATTAATATGAACATTTCTGCCGGACATGTATTGACCAGTGCGTCGAGACGTGTTGTCTGCCAGAGCGGTCGGGAAGTGCACCACGGGTTACCTCGGACAAACATAACCAAATTAAGTGCTCGAAACCTATTAATGAAAGGTCAATAATTTCGCCAGTTGTCACGCTGAGCCGGTCACCCGAGGCACGGTTCTCCTGCAAGTAACAATACAGTGGCCGCATATTAATTAGCGCCGTGTGACGTGTCAATTAATCCGAAGCGCGCGCGCTGACGGGCCCGTTATCTGGCGGGACACTCATCAACTAGCGGTTGTCGGATGGTTGTACGGACACCGGAAGTAAGCGATGACGTGACAGTTCCCATAGGTGGCGACACGGGGGTCGTTGCTGGAGGTGGACAATACCGCGTCCCACTGTTCAGCATTATTGCTGAATTATTGTAATCACGTGTGCAGGTGTGGATGTTTATGTCTGTGTCCGCGCGGGGCGCTGTCGCCCGATGGGGGCGCGACTGCGGGGCAAATTGAAAATGTCCCCTTGAGGCACTGACGGGGTGGGGGCGCGGGCACTAAGGAGGGTTGGAGGGCGTGCCAAGTACCCGCTGCGTCACGGGAAGGACGCGTGACTGGGCTGAAGGAAAGTGGGAAGCAGTAAAAGGTTGTCGATTTGTAAATATGAAAAACATGAAATTTTATATAATGATGATGATCATTGATGATGATGGTGATGGTGATGATGATGATGATGATGATGATGATGATGATGATGATGATGATGATGATGATGATGATGATGATGATTATGATTATGATTATGATTACGATTACGATTACGATTACGATTACGATTACGATTACGATTACGGTTACGGTGACGGTGACGGTGACGGTGACGGTGACGGTGACGGTGACGGTGACGGTGACGGTGACGGTGACGGTGACGATGACGGTGACGATGACGATGATGATGATGATGATGATGATGATGATTATGATTATGATTATGATTATTATGATTATGATGATGATGGTGATGGTGATGGTGATGGTGATGGTGATGGTGATGGTGATGGTGATGGTGATGGTGATGGTGATGGTGATGATGATGATGATGATGATGATGAATACATAAAGGTAAAAGGAAAAATAAAGTAAGTCCATAGTAACAAATAACTAATATAGATAAACAATTTTAGGAATTGTACACAATTACATAATATTGTATGTCGTACCGTTGTTACTCCGAAACGATATAATAAAACTTTTATTAGCGTGTGTGTGCGTGCGTGCGTGCGTGTGTGTGTGCGTGGGTGTGTGTGTGTGCACATGTGTGCGTGCGTGCGAGGGTGCGTGCATGCGTGTGACGGATGGACATTTGGTGACGTCACCTGTTTACCGTACAAGATGATAATGAAATCATAAAGCACAACCACGTCATTAAATGCCAGTAATACGCCATTTATGCAATATTCTTCACTAGCTGCGACACCTGCACAAGATAAATCTTTATTACACTGACACGCAAACAAATGCACGTCTGTGTCTTTACATCAGCTTGACACATTTGACTGTTACAAATAATTATTATCATCGCAATAGAATCAACACAAACGCCATTTTACTTCATAATCATCTTTCGTCTGCGGAATCAGACTACTATTTGTGTTAACATCGGAAACAATGTCCCTACGGATAGTATATGGTAAAGACATTTACGAACATTGTAAATTTTAGTACAATATATATTATGTCAGTCAGAAATTTTTTTTAAATAAAATTTTACATTTATTATTGAAGTCAGTTTCCGCCAATCTGCACCCAAAAAATATGTATATGACTGTATCATGTTAAATAGTATGTAAATACAAATACTTGCAAAGTTAGATGACCTCTACAATTTTTTTTTAAATCAGGGAAACTAATTTCTTAAAAAGCTATAGCATATCGTTTAAAAAAAGTAACTGTCGCGAAAACAGAATTAACAACAATAAATCAACAAAAAAGGTTATTTCGAATTTTTGCTACTCGAAGTATTAGTATAAAAACAATGGAATATATGGAGATATAAACCAAAAATGCGTAGAACAATATAGTTATAAGGCCATAAGGAATACAGTTATAAGGCCATAAGGAATACAGTTATAAGGCCATAAGAAACACAGTTATAAGGCCATAAGGAATACATTTATAATGCCATAAGGAATACAGTTATAAGGCCATAAGGAATACTGTTATAAGGCCATAAGGAATACAGTTATAAGGCCATACGGAATAAAGTTACAAGGCCATAAGGAATACAGTTATAAGGTTATAAGGAAACTAACTCGCGTTTCTGTATTTGAGGTGTAAAATAGCACAACATGCGTAGTTGCGAGGGTAATTTCTATTTCCGTGCAGGAGATAAAAAACAGCTGATCGTTAAAGAGAGGCAGTCGCTCTTTAGTGAGTGTGAGTTCGCATAGCCACGAGCAAGAACTTTCAACCAGGCAACCATAAAGACCGGTGTAACATGGTTTCTACAGCGGGGTATCGAGCGGTCTTTCCTTCCCCGGTAACCGTAAGCGGCAGATAATTGAGACATAACTGTCACGCATACTGGGGTTCCGGGTATGGGATGTGCGGGTGGTCCGGGGGGTGGTCCGGGGGGTCCGGGGCAACATTTATGAGTCGGATGCAGATGGTTCCAATGAGAGAAACATGACTTCCACTTCTGTTGCTTGCACCGATTACGGTAATCTCGTATAAAGCAGTTTAATGCGCACCACGAGAGCTCGGATATTTCTGCATGCAACATACCAAACACATCACATCGCCTCGTTGTTGAATATAATTCTTTGCAACGAATATCACAAGCGAACAGATCAAATATAGCGAAACTGACCATATAATGACTACTCTTTTATACTGAATTAAACTTAGCCGAACTGCAAAGTGTGTCATCTGAACCAGATAATTGCAGTGCAGGAAACATGTTTTGTAAAAATATAAATACAGGCTGTGAAAACGTCTTCACAATAACCATATAACAAAGACTACGGAATTAACAAAAATACGACGGCTAAACGATAGTTGCTAAAGGAATTATGTATATAGCGGGAAGTTCTACAATCTCATAATTGTATGTATATCTGCATGCATGCATGTCTGTCAGTCTGTATATCTGCATGCATGCATGTCTGTCAGTCTGTCTGTCTGTCTGTCTGTATGTCTGTATGTCTGTCTGCATGCATGCATATCTGTCTGTCTGCATGCATGCATGTCTGTTTGTCTGTCTGCATGCATGCATATATATATATATATATATATATATATCCCTCTCTCCCTCTCTCTCCCTCTCTCTCTCCCTCTCTCTCTCTCCCTCTCTCTCTCTCTCTCTCTCTCTCTCTCTCTCTCCTCTCTCTCTCTCTCTCTCTCTCTCTCTCTCTCTCTCTCTCTCTCTCTCTCTTCTCTCTCTCTCTCTCTCTCTCTCTCTCTCTCTCTCTCTCTCTCTCTCTCTCTCTCTCTCTTCTCTCTCTGCCTATATATATATATATATATATATATATATATATATGTGTGTGTGTGTGTGTGTGTGTGTGTGTGTGTGTGTGTGTGTGTGTGTGTGTGTGTGTGTGTGTGTGTGTGTGTGTGTGTATGTGTGTGTGTGTGTGTGTGTGTATATATATTTTTTGTGTGTGTGTGTGTGTGTGTGTGTGTGTGTGTGTGTGTGTGTGTGTGTGTGTGTGTGTGTGTGTGTGTGTGTGTGTGTGTGTGTGTGTGTGTGTGTGTGTGTCCCTGTCTCTCTCTCAGTGAAAATAACAGTGACACGGGCTTGTAACATTATATATCATCGTTCCCTGTCAGTGTACCAATGTGTAGATGCCGTTGTTCGTCCATGCAGTGACCGCCCGTCTGACCACCCACGTTCCGGACACTGCCATCGACGTTGTCGTCGTGACCAGACCGCGCTCGACGTGACACCGGTGAAAGGAAGCTTGACTTAACGAAGTCACACCTCGCTATCGCGCAACGCCCGCTATTAATTCGTCCGTACGGTGCTCGCTGCAGTTTACGACGTTTTCCCAGCGTCAATTTCACGCCGAACAAAAGCCACGCGTCCTATCACTTGTCTGCAGACAATGCAGGGGCGAACGGCTTCGGTCGAGAGGTCTGATCCCTGCTGCGACCGCTCCACGGTCGTCGCTGCGAAGTGGCGGCATATGGTCCACGGCCAGCTGGCTTCTCCTCCGCCACGGGTCGTCGCCTCAGCTCATCTGCATGCGACCTCAGTCCGGGCGTTAATTAGGGGGCAATAATATACACGCGTTGACATTTAGTGGCGCCGCGTTTGGCGACGCCACGCACTGCCTGCCAAGAAGTACAGGCGTCGTATTAAACACAGCCGTTTGTCCAGCTAAGTGCAACAAATTGCCGCTGTGTTGATTCTGTCAATAAATCTCTCGAACCACAAACAACCAGTGTGCGTAGCCCTCTCCAGCGCTAAAGTGCTCGATGTCACGCGGGCAGATTATAACGGCGATAAAGCGATAACACTTGATTTGCCAAACAAGAGACAAACTTAAACACGCGCGCAGATTTCCACGTGCCAATGAGTAAATAAATACATTGACGACAGTAAGGTGTGTTCATTCGTGGATGAACACGATGATTATACATTCGTTGTCATTTTCTGTATTATATGTTTGGTTATTAAGTGGTTTTATTGTCTGACTGCGCACAAACATCAAAATATAGTTATTTATATACGTTCTACGTCATGTAAATGTTTCACATACGATAACGCGTGGACCGTAGCTAAGATGTAGTTATGTGATTAAAAATATTCGTTAACTCCATCACGCTTCCTCCATCTTTGTTTTGGTATTCCTCTTCTTTTTTTCCATCCTCTTATGTGTTCCATATTCTCAATCTGTTCGTCATCCACCCACTGGACATATCTCTCGCCGTCTGTTTCCAACCGATTTCCTTTTCTGATGTGTACTTATTTCAATCTCTAAAATCCAGTCTTTTCATTCAAATCTCCTCTCATCATAAAGTGTTAGAACATCCACTTAAAAGGAACAACTTAGAAAACCCTGTATTCTGACATGCACCGTTCTGTATACTCATGGATATTAGGAACATTGGATATGAAACAGTTTTGACCAAGTCCCAACGTGTTCGTTATAGGGAGAATCCGCTGAATAACATTTAATTCGTCTTGAGTTCGTCGTTTTGACAACGTCAACACGTCATAGGTGACAAACAAAATGTAGCCTCGCAATACTCACGCGCTATTTTAGTATTTCACGATTCGATGCCCAATAGATATCATCTAAATGGTATAATCGTACGCCGCATGATTAACCACTGCGTAATCGTTTAACTAAGCTAGCATGCCTTACACTTTGATAACCAGCGGCTAACTTATTTACATACATCTTTAACATTCCATTCGCATTTTAGAAAATTAATTGTACAAGAAACGTGATGTTTTTTCCATCCGAGTTTACATAGTAAAGAAGTATGCAAAACGCTTACGTCAGTAAGTCTACACACCACTTTGTTATTCGCTATATTTGATGCACTCGAGTTGGCCAGGGTTCGAATCCTTTTGCTGTCGTTTCGAAACGTATGCAGTTTCGTTCACTCCACGTTACCCTAGTTCATTCAGCTGTATATAGACAACCTGGCTATAGACAACGGTGCGCGATAATTGCAGAGAAGTCGGGTTTATGTTGGAATGATCAGGTTTCCCAGGGGTGAAGTCGGGTTTATGTTGGAATGATCAGGTTTCCCAAGGGTGAAGTCGGGTTTATGCAGTAATGATCAGTGTTCCAAGGGGTGAAGTTGGGTTTATGTTATAACGATAAGGTTTCCCAGGGATGAAGTCGGGTTTATGTTGGAATGATCAGGTTTCCCAGGGGTGAAGGCGGGTTTATGTTGCAATGATCAGGTTTCCCAGGGGTGAAGGCGGGTTTATGTTGGAATGATCAGGTTTCCCAGGGATGAAGTCGGGTTTATGTTGGAATGATCAGGTTTCCCAGGGGTGAAGGCGGGTTTATGTTGGAATGATCAGGTTTCCCAGGGGTGAAGTCGGGTTTATGTTGGAATGATCAGATTTCCCAGGGGTGAAGTCGGGTTTATGTCGTAATGATCAGGTTTCCCATGGGTTAAGTCGGGTTTATGTTGGAATGATCAGGTTTCTCATGGGTTAAGTCGGGTTTATATTATAATGAGCAGGTTTCCCAGGGGTTAAGTCGGGTTTATGTTGGAATGATCAGGTTTCCCATAGGTTAAGTCGGGTTAATGTTGGAATGATCAGATTTGCTAGGGGTGAATTCGGATTTATGTTGGAATGATCAGGTTTCCCAGGGGTGAAATACAATGCAGTCCTGTTTACTGGATACTGCGCTAAATATATGAACCTACCTTACCTTTGTTTACATTTACTAGTTCAGAACAACGCTAATTTGTCTCCCGTCACCAAGGCCATGCACAACTAATTTAAATAATCTGACATCGTCATTGTCATGTGACAAGAACAGAGTATCAATTGATTATATGATTAATGCGTTGTCCTGTTGTAGAGCACTCGACACCAACAGCCATGTCCAGTCGGCGGGACCTTGGTGGTGATTTGGTCTTGGTGCCCCGTGGCGCGGCCGGGTCAAACCGGACAGCTGCTGGACCGAGGTCTGACAACCCGCCATTAGTTGGTAGTGTTGTCTGACTGGACAATGAGCCGCGGTTAGAGGGGGCCGGATGTCGGGAAACGCCACACCCGGCTAGTGACCCGGCGCACTGGGCATCGACAACACGGCGATTGAGTGCGACTGGGGTTGTCCTTCCCACCCTTAGCCCAAAAAACTTTTGCATTTTAAAATATTATTCTATGAGATTTTTGCGGAGACATTTTATTAGAATTTCTAAAATAATATATAGAATTTGTTTATACACTATTCTACTATTCTCTGTAAAATTATATAAAATTCTATACAAATCTATGGAAAATTTAAGTAGACGTAAATAAATTCTATAGTTTTCTGTACACAATTCTATGCTATGTATAAAAATTATATGTATTATTATTATATATATTTATATATAAGTCTATATAATTATAATATAATGTATAATTATATAATTATATATTTTTGCTAAGAGCATTTGTGGCCATGTTAACGTTTTGAATAATTATAAGAAAATGAGACTACCATAAGATAAGAAAATGAGACTATCAGAAAACTTCATGACATCCACTGCCACTGTATTACCAACGTGCTGAACAAATTTTATCGGAATCACATACGTCCAGCCGTTTTAATAATTTCCCAAACGCGCTTACCCTAAAATTGGTATAGTTTTCGTAACATATCAACACGCCTACTGGTTTCTCGGGTTCGTCACCACTAAAAACCTACGTGTCTACAAATCCGCTTCATACTGGACCATATTACTGCCAAAAGACCGATATTTCAAAATGTCTAACATGGCTGACTAAATACAGTTACTCTTTGGCAAATGGAATAACCGAAATCGGCTATCTTGCGTATTTTAGGCGCTACATTCGCGAAACCCTTCCGGAAGTCTAACTGTGGCCTGACCCCTTCAACATGACAGGGACGGCGGGGGCACAGGGTGGACAGATGTGGTGATGGGGTAAATAAGACCAAGAGTGGACATGCTATTAGCTGCCCTGTGGACATTAGACCCGTCCACTCGCACCGAACGACTCTGGTGTGACGATTTCAAGTTACGCCATTCACGTTACCTCAAGTACCTACAAACTAGTCCACTACACTCGTTACCGTGTCCCCGTTATATTGAACACAGTCCAAGTTACCCTTCAAGTTTCACGTTACCTCCCGGAGAATGTCGTGAATTTACCCTTTGCTTTATTATTCTTGTCTGGTAAAAAAAAACGACGATGTACACAAATGGTACAGTTTTAATGATAAACCAAATCGCCGCTTCACAAACATGCTGCAGCGTCTTCAGGAAGACTTTATGTTTGACAAATCCAGCTTGCTTGGCTCAGGGGCTTGTTTGTGCCCTGCTTTACCCGCCTTCGTACGCATCCTTTCAAGTTACCGCCAAACTTTGTGTGGGGGTTTCTCTCAGAAGAAGAGACGTATTGTGGGGAAATGTTCCCCGAGAACCACACAGCGTGAACAATCCACTACATTTAAGCTTATGCGTTTAAGAACACGTAAGAGCACCGTTGCCCCTATATAATAATTGTAGGAATTTAAACGACATTACTGATGGTAAATAAACGCCGCATCTTAGGAATGAAATGAAAGTTATATCTGTAGTAAAACTGCCAGGTCATGTATAGAGTATGCGCAGTTGACTGTCTATTTGTGTCACGTGGTTACGTGCTCCGTTGGACAGATCAACTGCTGTTTGCATGCTCCTTACATGGACGTTTTTTTAATAATATTTAATGTCATCAGAGAGAAAGACAGAACACTGCTGAACGTCCGCCTCGTTGCATAAATATCCGTGTACGCAACAATCAACATGATTAACGTTTTTCTGCATTAATGTGTACTAAAATTGTTGCAAGAAAAACATGTTGCTGGTAATTAGTGTGTGTTTAGCCTATGCAAACTCTACGGTCTGTAATATGAGATATATGTGAAATGATATATACAGCAGATGTAGAATCCAGGAATGTGAATTACCTACAACATGACTTAGACGAATGACATAGAAAATGACTGCGACGAATGACCTATGCAAAACATTACTTGCACGAATGTCTTACATAAGTGACCTACCAAATTGCTTACTACTATTCTGGCAGTCTGTTTCCAGATTACCAAGACAGAACATGTCTCATGGCACAGTTCCATTGCAAATGACCTATTCGTCGACCCGAGTGTGTATATCGTGATTCAGATGACCAGCCCGGGGGGTACTCCCTATACTGAGGTATACGTGGATGTGCCGCGCAAATGCCCCTGTTTTTGGCCATTTTTCTCTCTCTGTCCGAAGAAAAAATTAAAATTTTCTCTCTTTGTGCCCCAATTAAACCTGATAATTCTCTCTTTCATCGAAGAGGAAATTTCCAAATTTCCGCCCGGCCTTACCTTACGCTTATAGATATTAGATAAATTGTTCAATAATTCTCTCTTGGTGACCATAAATTTCTTGATTTTTTTTCTCTCTCTCCATGTGCTCCATGGAGCTCTGGCGGCACACCCCACCGCTTTAGTATGGTAGTAACCCCCCCCCCCGGATGACCAGGTTAATTGTCAATTCCATCAATTTCGTACGACTTTCTGAAAAGGGCGGGCTTGCGCACAGCCTATAGCCAGTTAATACTACCACTGCACCTCGATGCTTTTTCTCGTCTTGTATCAAACTTATTTTGAACAAAATCGAACCTACCTAGTATCCACTACGACACGCCGGCTAGCCTGTGCACGCGGGTTAATTGGTTTCCAGGATATCATCGGACACATTATTAAAATAAAATGTTTCTGTCGAACTAAAATTCGTCGAAAAAGGCCACCAGTAGCCGTGTTTAAACGGGCGATAATGTGGTCGATTAAACCCAATCAAGTGGATATAAAACAATACGATTCCATCTTCAACTTTCTAAAAAAAACTTCTAGGGAAACTGATTCTAAGGGGAGGGGGAGAGTTGCTGTTCTGGATACAAGCAGTCACGGCAGGGACGTTTCGAGTTCTTCACTTAGTCAATGCAACCACGTGTTGCGAAAAGTTACATAGAATTGACAGCTGGAGTATGTTGAAGTACCGTGAAGTACCATGAAGTACCCATCATCTCGCCCGATGACATTCGTCAGTAGTTGCGCACCTGACGCCCCCTGGCGAGGTGGTGTTCAGTGCGAGGTGTGCGGAACGAGTGGCCACTCGGACAGTGATGAAGGGTGTGAGGAAATAAGGGTTTATTCAATAGCAAGGTCTGAGTTTTTTTACAGGGACCTGAAAACCTTTGTTAGTCTGCCAGGAGCGTTTAACACATTCACTTCACGAATCATATAACGTACGTTGATCCTCTGGTAGAACGTAGAACAATTTTGTAAAACGGCACGTGGCATAAATAACTGCATAGATACAGTTTGTTTGATTGATTGATTATTTGTTTGTTTGTTTGTTTGTTTGTTTATGCATGTGTGCGTGCGCGTATGCTTGTGCGTGTGTGCTTGTGCGCGTGTGCGCGTGTGTGTGTGTGTCTGCATGCATGCCAGCGAGCGTGCGTGCGTGCGTGCGTGCTTGCGTGAGTGAGTGAGTGAGTGAGTGAGTGAGTGAGTGAGTGAGTGAGTGAGTGAGTGAGTGAGTGAGTGAGTTAGTGAATATCGCATAATATCACAAAATATAGCTAAATATAGCAAAATAGAGCAAAATATTACAAAATATTGTAAAATATTGCAAAATATTGCAAATTATTGCAAGATATTGCAAAATATTGAAAAAATACTACAAAATGGTGTAGCGTGTTGTAAACTGTTAAAAATGTCGTAAAATGTCACAAAATATAGTAAAATCTTGTGAAATACTTTTGCATAATTACTCTCTACAGCCCGCCAAATGAACATCGAAATCGAGGCTATGATGACGTTTTTTTAGTCTGATGGAGAAAGGGAGGAAGGGAGGAAGGGAGAAAGGGAGAGTGAGTGAGTGAGTGAGTGAGTGAGTGAGTGAGTGAGTGAGTGAGTGAGTGAGTGAGTGAGTGAGTGAGTGAGTGAGTGAGTGAGCGAACGAGCGAGCGATCCAATCAGTCAGTCAGTGAGCGAGTGAGCCTATATTCGCACGAGTGCGTGCGTGTGTGTGCGTGCATGTGTGCGTGCGTACTTGTTTGTGCGCCGTGCACTACACGGTGAGTGGAAGCCAGTAAAGTCCCAATATGTTTAGAATTGTGTATTTACAATACTAGGGGTCTAGCGCGCAATAAATATTGCGTAGCAACGAACATTGACACTGGAACTAACATGCACGCACACGAGCACGCACACCCACACAAAAATGCACACGTGCACATCCTTGTAACGTATTGTGCGCGCGTCAATATATGAGATTCTGCGCAGTTCACATCTGACGCTGTCGCAGCGCAAATATTCAGTGACCGCTGAAAACGAGAGTGTTTCCTATCTAATTATGACCGGCACACTTCCTTTGTCACATTAAATCATTCTTAATGGGCTTTGTCAGGCAGATGGAGTCGGCAGTCACCCGGGGACCCGGCCAGGTGGACGGAGTTGTGGCTGCTGATGACCGTCTTAGCCGTCGCTTCACTCGGACAAGCAGCGGCATCGGTTTTGTATTGGATAAATAGTGCGACCGGCCATAGTGCGACCGGCCATGGTGCGACCGGCCATAGTGCGACCGGCCATAGCTTCCTCGAGGACAGTTGATTGATTAAAAAATAGACGAAAGACGTTGGGGAGATGACAGTGTAATACCAAATTTAATGTGTCGCGAGGTTTTGCTACACAACTTTTACGCTGAGATCTATTTTGTAATAATTAATTAGATAGATAGTCAGACTAGGGCCTAATAGTGAACGACGTATGTAGGTTGAAGGTTGACACTATTGCATCCTGTTTTCCACTTGTAAGATTGTTTGCCTTTCTTGATCAATGTTATCTGCACCATTTACAGCTTACCAAGAAATATTGCCGTATTTTTGGTGCATTCGGAAGAATCGTAGATTAAAAAAACGTCATCATAGCCTCGCTTTCGATGTTCATTTGGCGGGCTGTAGAGAGTAATTATGCAAAAGTATTTAACAAGATTTTACTATATTTTGTGACATTTTACGACATTTTCAACAGTTTACAACACGCTACACCATTTTATAGTATTTTTGCAATATTTTGCAATATCTTGCAATAATTTGCAATATTTTGCAATATTTTACGATATTTTGTAATATTTTGCTATATTTTGCAACATTGTCACCAAAAGCATACAGCTATACTCTGTTTACTAGTTGGGCATTGTTCGTGGTAATAACGGATTATCGATGTCTGCACAATATGTTAGATGTAGATATATTAAATGACTATTGCTGTGTCTATCGAACTGATGAAAAGGAAATTGTTGGGAAAATGCCATCTAACATATTTTCATGGAAAGCCAGGAATGTTGTGTTATCGCAAATCGCGTTATCGATTATATATATAAATATATGGAATTGGACGTGGTTATTTAGCTCCATGCAAAATTTCCTTTTTATATGATGGTCTATGACCATGCGGCTATAATGAATATTATTATATATTTTGCATATTATTGTTTAGCTCACTGTACGGTACACACAAAAAATCGACGCGGATTCATTTCGGGTATAACTGCTTGCAGACTATACACACTGTGCACATATTGGAAGCGACGAGTACGCCTCGTCCGTATTCAGTCTAGAAAGACCTTTTCCGTCAACATTACCATGAGCTACGATGTGCACTCGTGCAGCAGTCAGAAGGTTCCCTCGGGTCATTGCCAATACACGGAGTGAGGCAGTGACGGGAATGCCTTATGTCTGCGATGCCCGGCGGTCCCTTGCGACCGCGCTATGACGCCGCGTTATGGCGCCTTCCCTCGCCTGTCACACAAAGTCGCCAGATATGATAACATGATGTTCCCGAATTAAGCAGTATTAAGGGCGCGTGTACAGAACGACCGACGTAATGTCCAAACGAACTGTAACGACTGCCTAATGTGGCGTGACACAACACAGCCGCGCGTCGGTCGGTTGCCGTCGTCCGTTAACATTGACAGGCGTTATCTGTTGTCGTCCATCTGTAGTCCGTGTCGGCGGAGGAACGGACGACCTCCCCGCCTCGACAGTCGACTCGAGGCCCCGACACGCGCCCTCCTCGCCCGACAAATAGAAATCGTTTTACACATTTTCCGTCTATAGTCCTATACTTAAAAAGCCATCCTCAACTGATTGAGCCAATCGTGAATCCGGTTCGTTGATGTCCAAATATGTAGTGTGTGAGTCGATTTAATAAAAAATGCGTGCTTTTTCAAAATCACCGAGAAAAAAATATTTTAGTCGTTATATCTGGTAAAGCTCAAAATACTGGATAACCAAAACGATAAACACTTTATCGGGTCAATGCCGATCATGAACGGGACTTCCATCCTCTCGCCGATCACATGACAAAGTTACGAAATTTCACCAAGGGTGAAATTTGTGAGTTTTCAGCACTTCCGTTTTCATTAATTAATGTTTGACCAGTATATATATATATATATATATATATATATATATATATATATATATATATATATATATATATATATATATATATATATATATATATATATATATATGTGTGTGTGTGTGTGTGTATATAGCGAGGGAATATAATGATTATATACTTGGGCTTGGACGCTGATAGTCCCAGCGTTGTCCGTCTGGGCGTGTTACCGCTGTGGACAACATCTATCACTATACAGATTTGATAGTGACCCTTTTCTTTATTCCACCAGATATTTTCCCAGAACCTGCTTTAATGATACATCTATACATCTATACATCTATACATCTATACATCTATACATCTATACATCTACATATCTACACATCTACACATATACACATATACACGAATCGATGAACCTGTCCACAAGAAATCCTTAGCATATGTAATATACGAAAACATGCATGCTGATATCGTGCGTGCGTGAGCCACTCTATATATATATATATATATATATATATATATATATATATATATATATATATATATATATATATATATATATATGTGTGTGTGTGTGTGTGTGTGTGTGTGTGTGTGTGTGTGCGTGCGTGCGTGCGTGTGTGTGTGTGTGTGTGTGTGTGTGTGTGTGTGTGTGTGTGTGTGTGTGTGTGTGTGTGTG
>BSQZ01000004.1:6117006-6134506 GCA_033239005.1 Lamellibrachia satsuma
TGTGTGTGTGTGTGTGTGTGTGTGTGTGTGTGTGTGTGTGTGTGTGTGTGTGTGTGTGTGTGTGTGTGTGTGTGTGTGTGTGTGTGTGTGTGTGTGTGTGTGTGTGTGTGTGTGTGTGTGTGTGTGTGTGTGTGTGTGTGTGTGTGTGTGTGTGTGTGTGTGTGTGTGTGTGTGTGTGTGTGTGTGTGTGTGTGTGTGTGTTTAAATTGTGTTTCATTAAACACATCTGGGCAGACAATATGTTAGGAGAGATATCACTTATACCATATAACAAGAGCTGATCATGAAAACGATAGTAGTGGTTATGTTTTCTACTTTGATTTTGATTTTACTCTCGATGTATCTTCGTATTGTGTATTTCTGCTGGCAGAAACGTACGGCGCGGTGGCGTGGTGGTCGGAACATGGGACTTTACAAGATTCAGGGTTCGACTTGTTGTCGTTTCAAAGCTTGGGCAATTTCGTTCACTCCACGTTGTCGCGGTTCACCCTGCTGCATAAATGGGTGTGAAGTGTAGAGCGTTCTGAACTAAGGCTGCCATGCTGCGAGCTGTATTTATAACGCACGCACACCAATAAGAGTTGCGTAAAATCACCGTATTGCGATGCGGTGATCTGACGGGAACCCGATAACTGTACAGTCGACTACACAGACGCCGCGTCACGACGGTCTGTGTACACAGCGCATTGTACGCGCGACAGAATCAGCAAATATACGTTTAAGAATCAGCGGGAGATTGACAAGTCGAACCACTGTCGAGACAAGAGATCAAACCGGACCGCGGCGCCTTGTGACGGCGGTACAAGACCGTCTCGGGACTCCGTCTTTATTGTCGTGTCGTCTTCTCGTCGGACTGTTTCAAAGGCGCTCCAATGACGATGGGGCTTCGAGAGAGCGATTTCGCAGCGGGAGAACGCTGACACAAAAAAAACGACGTAAAAGCCGCTGTCTGTCTGTCTGTCTATTGTCCGTGTCTTTGTCGCGTCTGGCGGGGCGCATCGACTTGTTGGGTGTGTCGTGTGTCAATTGTTGACAATCCGGTGACAAATGACGGTGTGACAGTTTGGGAGAACGTTACCCAAAGACAATTGTGATAACATATGAGTTTTAAGACGAGTGCATAATTATGCGTCCTGACGAGTCGAACTCACATACTTGAAGGCTTGGTTTGTATAATTGTAGGGTAATAAAAAGCTATATATATATTGTCATAATGCACATTACACGTGTACGTATAACGCACTGTATGTGGTAAACATAAAGTTCAATGTTGTAGATAAATTAATTATGCGACAAGGAAAGCTATGTCGTACTGCGTACATTTATAACTTATAAGTTAACATGAATGGTTGGCATAGTGACATTGTGGAAGATTTTCGTAAAAGGAATTGTTCATAATTACATTTCGGAAAGTTGTCGCAAAGAAGTGTTGGTGATTATATTTTAGGACTGTTGTGGTAGCAGGAAATAAATGTTTCTCAAACAGCCATGAATCTTTGTCGATTAGACTCGCGATAAATTAATCAGCGATAAATTAATTCGACAACTATTAGTTTCCTATGTTTACTGAATCAACCAACGAGTGTTCAGACCGCCAGAAACTGCGGCAATGAAATGTTACATGTTCACCGCAGAATCGTTAAAAAACGTGTGCGTTTGTGTGTACGTTTCTGTGCGCGCTTGCGCGCGCGCGCGCGCATGTGTGTGACGATCCTATATTAACTTGCTTGAGACATCACGAACGAGAATGCATGCTCACTAAACAATACCAACAAGCCAACCACGCAGTGACTAAAGTCGACCTAAATACATTTGTTTGCGGTTTCTTCGGCGATGCTAATCAGAAATGAGCCGAGATTATCAGTGATTTTAGCCGGTTACCATCTGCGAGCTATTGTGCCTTGCCCGATAGCACCGTTTTTATTTGACTGAAATGAGTTTCCTTTCGAGGGAAACCACAAATAAACATCCGCGCGTGCGGTTAACGCAACGTCACTTCCGGAACCCAGAACACCCGCTCTGAACACCGGAAGTGTGGACACAACTTGCGCGTGGGTCGGTTCTGACGGATTCACACCCGACGGCCATGGAGTGCTAAACTACGACGCTTTATTTTCTCCGGCAAACGGTGTAAACGGAAAAGGAAATGACGGCCATTGACGCAACACTTGCCGGTGCGCGCGTGTGCCACTTTTAATGTTGTTGTCATGATTGATGGAACCCGAGAGGGAGACGAGGAGTGAACGCGACCACGACACGGGCCTGCCTTTCCAAGGTGTCGTACGCAGCCCATATTACCCCGGCATCCGCTGACGAACTGCCGGAAACTGCCGCAGCAACGCGATGAGAGCATTGTTTTGCTTTCATCATGGTGACTTTATCGTCTTCCTGTCCAGCTCGGTTTACACCGTTTAGCAGAGTTCGGTCGAAGTTAGCGACAAAATCTGGGAGTGCATCCTGTGTCGCAAACAGCATAAAGGACGCCCGCCCGGTAGTGTTCTATACGGATTCCTTAAGCTTGCCTCCACACTATATTTGGCCCATCGCGAATCAGCTTCATTGATGTTCATATATGTAGTGTATGAAAAGTTTAAGTAATATGCGCAATCGATTTAATAAAAGTTGCCTCCACACTACATTTGGCCTATCGCGAATCAGATTCATTGATGTTCAAATATATATATATATATATATATATATATATATATATGTGTGTGTGTGTGTGTGTGTGTGTGTGTGTGTGTGTGTGTGTGTGTGTGTGTGTGTGTGTGTGTGTGTGTGTGTGTGTGTGTGTGTGTGTGTGTAGTGTATGAATAGTTTAAGTAATAAGCGCAGTTGATTTAATAACAAAGAAGAAATGACTTGTATGCCAGTTTGCTACTCTATTTCGGTTCGTCCGAACTACTATAACAGTTTTTCTCCGATGATTTCACTAACTAACACATTTGCACGAACGAGTTAGCATGTCGTAGTCGATTTTAAATATATTCGATTTTTTGGCGAAATCAATCTGAAAGGAGCGTAAATTCGAACCGAGGAAGCATCTTTAAAGCAATAATTCTTTTACTATCATGTCCAATCCATAGATTACAACATCGAGGTGATTTTTCGGCACAGTTTATTTCATGTTACTGTTACTTGTAAACGACACCAATGCAGCAATGCTAAGTTAGATGAAAGTGCGGCGATCTTCACGGAAAGTTGGTTATGCACAGCGCAGCTGCGTCGACAACGCTGCGTTCCTTATATACTTATACCATGACATCAACAGACACCGTGTATGTGTGATACAGTTTTTAATGATTTGCACATACCAACATGGAATGCCCTGTCATTCGTGAAATATAAAGCAGTGAAATAAACATGAACAAACATAACAAATACAATGTGAAACAATAAATTATTAATAACTACTACAATCAGTGTAAAATCATCAACACTATCTTTTAGTGTCATCGGTGATCATTTGTAGATTGCGTTTGACGTTTGTCTAATTAAAGCTTGAGACATCGGTGTGTGTTAAATTGCGTTCACTCTATCGGATCGTGCGTGGCAATACAGTATGATATTGTGTACTAGACCGTCCGATGAAGGTTTAACCTGGCGGCCATCTTGGAACATCCGGGTGATTTACAAGTTCAGTGTCACGTGACTTGTACATTTGGGCACTGCTTTCAGAACTCGGGTTCTCGGTCAACAAAACAGCACACGCATTGTACACATTGTACACACCGTAAATACGACAACTGCAACACATAATTTACGTAACTGCTGCCTTGTTGAATGCATTTTGCATTCGTTCGTCACTTCAGCGTGAAATAATGTACATAGGTCGTCGAGTGATAGAAACGACTCGACAAACCCCAACGACAACATCAGCGAACGTATAACACGTGGTCTCGTTCACAATTATTTTCATACATTTGCGTGTTCCACTACAGCAGTGTCGTTGATAAAGCATCTGACGTCGACAACACAAGAAGCTTATACACCAAGTCGTATACGTCGTCACTAAAACCACATCTATCCCTATACACGTTCGGGTTTTGAGCCGTATATACGTAATGGTTATTTCTCATTTCTGAAATGAAACATATCTAGCACATGTTGACTTGGCGGATCATATTGCGTAGAACCCTGTTTTGCTTACTAACGAATGTCTTATCCTGAGAACCTGTCCAGTAGCGGCCATGCTAGCTTTGTCGAATAGACCCCGTTTCTCGATCCACCAATACGTATAGATTGGTATTTGCGCGTCTCCGAGACGCGAAGACAGAAGTATGTCACGTTCAACAAATTAATGCGATGCCCATATCGCCACTAACTGCTGGGGATGCACTATTCAATACAACGGCCAAATGAAATGTTTAACTAAAATTTATAAAATCTATATAACACGCCGCTACAACGCAGCGGCGTTATCGTCAAAGTCGCAGACAATTTTGGAACAATTTACAGAAATACATAACTTTATGTAATATACACTGTACATATATTTATGTTTGAGACGTGCGTTCACAGTACACATAATGTTATATGCTGATTAGCCACTTCGATCATTGACATTACGTCTATGACGTCATCTGACCAGAGACTGTCGCGCCGCCTGTCGACAACATTGGCATCGCATTACACAGCTGCGTTACGCAGACTTTAAAAGTAATTATTAAAAATATACACTTAAAATAACGTCACTACGTGTTCGGAGATTATCGGTGCGTTTGCATTTCCTTCTCGCTATCGACATTATAAAATGCTATGGAAATTAGACCAAAGGCGTTTGAATCAGAACTAAAATGCCGCTGATGTGTGTTATTACAGGCGATATTTGTTCTTTTGAAAGTGCCTGGTCCAATCACTTTGGCTTATCGTAAACCCAATGACAATAGTTACATATCACACATGTATTCTATAGGCACGTCAAATAGACAATTTTACAAATGTTCGACGTCAAACTTAAAATAATGTTTTAACCTACTTGACATGTCACGGTGATTTTTGATTCAAACGCCTACGGTGATACATGTGAATAATTTACGCTAATTAACTGTACATAGACACATATTTATAACTGAGAAGGTGTACATGGAATCATTTCACGTACACATGCCGCAACAGTTAGACACAAGTCGCACTGACTACTTGAGATCATGCGGTCAGAAAGAGAGCAGTACGCGTTTACACTGTCCACATGCGCCGGACATACTGGACAGTCCAGTCGGTCACACCAAATGTTGGCGCGCGCCTCCCACGCAAGCGTTTCGGAAATCACCCCGTGACGTCAGTTCCGGTCAACCGTTTTGTGTGACGCTCGGCGCCACTTCGCGTCGGGTTTTTACCACCGATGAGAGTAGAGTTCGGTCAACGGCCATGGCGTCCCCGACAGCTCTAATGCCGCTTGTCAGACGAGGCGCGCTGTCAGGTTCGATGGCGCCCGCGTGTTGTTTGTCTTGTAATTATAACTTGTCCGAAACTTGCACAACACGAAAGCCAACACCGCCGAACCCGTCATTACAGCGACGCTGCCCGTGGAATTGTCCGGCAGTTGTAGAGGTCGCGCCGGTGCGAACCAATTTTGTTTGTCGCCCAGCGTTGCGCCGAGGCCGGATTATCGTCCACTAGGCCATAGCGCCAACCATGCTAGAGTTCGTTGAAAGGTTAAGCCCTGATGACGGGATGCTGGTGAACGGGGAAGACAGGGGTGATCCCAGGGACGAAGGCGGGTGCATGCTAGGGAAGCTGCCTCCGAAGCTGCAAGGCACGGCCGGGTTGTGTGGTGCTGGGGCCGGTGCCATGAAAGAACCGCCGAGCGAACCTGGTCCCGGCATGTAGGTCGGCATTGGGGTGTGCATGGCCGGTGGCAGGTTTGGCGGACAAGGCCCGAACGCCGGATACTGCTTGTCGAGGCTCGGCTTGAACATATCGGTCGAGTTCTTCCTGCCCTTCTTGCTCTTGGCCGACATCTTACGGTTGCGCGTCTGGATGCCGTCCTTCTTCATTGTCAGTGGTCGATTTACCTGCAACAGGCGACCAGATATTATAGAATATTGTACGTAACATCGTAGAATAAACTCAATACACGCACACACTACGCAGTACTGGAGAATAACAACAACATCATCATCTGATAATTTCCGTTAACATATATATTATCCAATATATATGTCAACGGAAATATATGTATATCAATGAAAATAGCTAAACAAATATATGTGACACGTGTAGTATATACAATTCAACCCAGATTCACACCATGAACAGCATGGCTTGTATAAAATAATCCAGTTTCTTTGCGAAGTTATGAAAACATGCAGTTGAATTTAACCAGCATGGGAAACATGTAGCGCTGTTATCACAATAGCGGCTAAAGCAAAGAAGACGACGCGTCAACTTGTTAACAACATCATTGTGACGTAAAGAACCAGCTCTGTCGCATCCAAGTCCAATTATCGCACAGGAGAAAATTACGCGGAACGCGCGAATTAAACAGTGATTGTCGTCTGCGTCACAGAAAGTATTTGCCGCGTCAGCTACGACTGGGCGTCCAGCTACGACAGTGAATGATTTACACCTTTGCAGTGTCGTTTAATAAGTATCGGCACCTGTAGTATCCTAAGATTACTCCCAAGAGTTTTGTTGCTAAAAGCTTTTTCTCTACCATTACGCAGGGGCGTGTTGCACGCTTTGTTGAACGGCCGTTTGTTGGTGCGAGATTCAGCGCGCAAACGTCGTTGCTTCGCAGCGGGAGTTTTGGCCAACAGACAGCCTAAGTGATTTTCTTGTGGGAATGCTTGACATGTTTGGGGCCCCCTGGAGGATTCAAACCTCAGAAGTCTACCAACGACAACGTTAGTGTGTGTGTACACTTCTAGATTGGCTGATTAGTTCACGCTGGGTGCGACTTGTTCTTCCTTTAATAGCGTAGTCTATCTCGTTTTCAGCTTGTTTATTTCATTAACGCTTTGAAAGACCGTTTGCGAATCTTTGAGTTATTCAGTTAATGTTACTAAACAACCAGTTAATGTGCGCCATTTTAGGGTTAATATGTAATGTGTTATAATTCAAAGTGGATGCAGTTTTCGCCCGGCTTTCATGGTAGACTCTTGATTATACCCGTTCACGGCAGATGTTTTGTCGACGAATAAATATTGGCAGAGAGACGAATTTCCTTCGCCAGCACTCAGTACGCGGGTGGATCACCCAAGTGGTTATAAATGCGTCATTGCGTCACCTCATTACGTTCGAGCGGGTAATTGTCTCGTGCCGTGATTGCTTAATGAACTGGTCCGATTTTTAGCCATTACCCATTGACGTGTTGGGTCGTTAAATGGCCATTCTTTCTTCGTTGGCGTATCGACTAAGTTCGCGAAGCAAGTGTTGAACGGCGCTGCGCCAATATCTCTACACCATTACACTCGAGTCCTACTCAGTCGTTGTGTCGGACGTCACGTGGACGGTGATGAATTATAGTTAAATTTATTCAACACTGTTTAGTACGTCATTTGGACACACAGCTTACCGTCAACATCATAAGCCAGTAAATGTATGTAATATTAAACATTACCAGTAGAAAAACATTACCGTTGCGAATAGATTTGTGCGTGAAATAAAGCAAAATATGCAGTTGAAATAACATACACGCAATATATATGTAATTACTATCAGAAATATACCACATTACCGTATTTTGTTCGACAATTATTTAAATCATGATGCTGTTACATATAATACAAACGGCATTATTTCAAACGCAATATCTAAAAAAGTAAATACAAGAACATTATAATTAAGGATTGGAAATACTGTATCAATATGAAAATCTTAGGTTATGATCTAAACTCACTACCTGCTTAAACCACAATATTTCTAGGATAATTAAGTAAAGGCAACGCGAGACAGACTGCGCTGAACCGCGTTCGAAATGGTCCGCTCAAGTGTGAGCGAAATAAATTGTATTGATTCGGAGTCGCGTCATTAGCGTAAGAGTCAAGTCTCTTGACGCGAGTCTTCTCCGCAGACACCGTAACGACTTAGTTAGTCGTGTCTGACAGACGCGAGCTGGCCTCAACGCTCTCTGATAACGATCGATTGAACGACGTTTAAGCGAGTCGAAATCCCCTATGAATTGTTTCAGCTCAACTTGGCTAATTCGATTAATTTCATTGCGAATTCGTATTGGCATTAAACGAGTCAGCGACGCTGTGTGACAGTGAACACCGACCGGGAAACAACTGATATAAGCTTCCAGCTATAAGCGAACAACTATAGAACGCATAATGTCGAATGTATGCAACGATATATATATATATATATATATATATATATATATATATATATATATATATATATATATATATATATATATATATATATATATATTATCTTCATCGCCGTTATGCTTAATTTACACGCAGTTCCAGTTAGCGTGGGCAAAGTCGCCTCTATTCTCTCTGGCTGCCGAGAGATATATATACGTGTGTGTGTGTATATATATATATATATATATATATATATATATATATATATATATATATATATATATATATATATATATATATATATATATATATATATATATATATATATATATATATATATATATATATATATATATATATATATGTGTGTGTATATATATATATATATGTATATATATATTTATATATATATATATATATATATATATACATATATATACACGTATATTTATATATATATATATATATATATATATATATATATATATATATACACGTATATTTATATATATAATATTGTGTGTGTGTGTGTGTGTGTGTGTGTGTGTGTGTGTGTGTGTGTGTGTGTGTGTGTGTGTGTGTGTGTGTGTGTGTGTGTGTGTGTGTGTGTGTGTGTGTGTGTGTGTGTGTGTGTGTGTGTGTGTGTGTGTGTGTGTGTGTGTGTGTGTGTGTGTGTGTGTGTGTGTGTGTGTGTGTGTGTGTGTGTGTGTGTGTGTGTGTGTGTGTGTGTACAATATAAACGGCAGCGCGGCTTAATACTTCCCAAAGATTGCCACCAGCCAATGTTAAGACAGCGGTCGTACGTGTCTGCAATGGTGTCGTGTCCGGGGTGATTAATACGACACGACTACCTCCCTGTTCCCGCTTCACACCTACCACGTCAAAGTCACTCTCGACGTTCGACCAAACTATAGTCTATGTCAATCAATGTCCAGGCAGACGACATTTAGTACGAAATGACAGTGGAGGTGTCGGCCTGAGAGCCGGTATGACGGTCAGTGGACGTCTGGACAGGGGTCTGACGCTGATCATAATGACCGCGACAGGGAGCACACTGACTTGTTTGCATAGGTAAACACCTCGACACGTCCTCACGCCCTCCGCACACACATCGATTGTAGCCAAATTAAAAGGCCTGCGGTCGAATTGACTCGAGTTGTGTGACTGGACATCTTTGAAGACTCACAGACGAGCGCTTTCAGCGAGCCAGACGTGTTTTAATTAAGTGTAAATGACCCCGTGACTGGTCGAACAATGGACACTGCGTTGTCGTCAACGCGACTCCAGACACAAACTCGTCGGCACACGGACGGTAGTCGGACCGACGCAACAACCACCAATTAACTGGTGACGGCCGTGTACAGGTGTCGGGCAGACTTAACCGCAAACAGCATTAAGAAATCCTGTTTCGTTTTAGCTCTTTCCATTAAACTTACAATGTTTGATTGTTTTTATTGTAAAATAATGTATAAACTATATAACATTATATAACTAACTTGATGAGCCAAATTTAAAAAATATAATTCGATCGTTATTTGTGTATGATCAATGACTGTAACTATTGACTTTTCCCATCGAATGCAATGTAAACATAATATTTGAGTAAGAACATTTAAATTAAAACTATTTTTAAGCAAGCATTGGAAGTTGGTGATGCAAATTATGAAACAAAACCAACCATCTAAAATAAAAAAAATTATTAATTTGTAAAGCCATCAGATTATGTTCCAGTGTCAGGGTTTATTAACGCGCGAGTAGACGGCTGGGCCGTATTTGCCCCACCCGTAGCAGCAATGAAATAAACAACCAGTCAACGGTATACAACTTGTTTATTGGCTTCGCTGCAGTCAATGAACACGTCATGATGACAGAATGCATTAACTCGCTGACAGGTGGCGCTCACTTGATATTAACGCTGTAGCTTTGCTTTGCCGCTACGCCGGGTTTTAAATACCGGGTATATCTAAATGTGTGAATGAACTAACACCGTTCACGTGAACAGGTATTTGTGTAAACAAACACAATGCATTTAATCAACCAATTGATATGAAAATCATTATTGAAATCTCAGATAAGGTAGTTGATAGTGAATGCATCACTGAATATCACGTGTAGTATCTAGATGTTATTTGACGCTTACTAAATGTTGGTTCGTAATTTAAATATTTGCCCCAGGCGTTGAGGGGATATTAATCGCATTATCTAGTTTTGGCGTTGTGTCTCTTTCGGCCACTTGACGCATACACAACATTGTGTCAATCGGAATATTCTTGAGCACGAAGCATAACATTTTGCATGTATTATATAGCGTTCATTAATACTCGAATTAACCGCACTTAACGTCCTGAGAACAGGCAGAGTGACGCCGATGCGGTGGAAATAACAAGACCTGACCAGCTTTAATACTTCCGAAGCACTGGCGATTAGCCGAGTTGAGAACTGATTTTCCGTGCGATTGAACGCGACAGTTGCAAGTGAACGTCACACAAATGGCGCCATCGCCTCGTTCTGCGGTGACAACGTATTGTGACACCGGACCAGACACTGCTACTATATAGCCACGTCGTATACGGCGGAGCCAGTCGTAGCCAAAGTCATCCGTCAAACGTCGATTGGACGTCGCGCATGCGACGAATACTAACGCGTTAACTTCAGGCCTGAGATGATTGATCAAGGCGGCTTTTTCTACGTAACTGTTTTATACATACGAAGTCATCTTTAAGGTCTGTGCATTGTGTGTACCATAATGGGATGACTAGAAACTTATGATATAAGGTAGTTGTTTTGATGTTTTTAATTTGTGTCGTAATTATGACTTGGGGATATCATTAATCCGCTGTCACTATGTCACTACCCGCACATTACAGGAGAGAGATCACAGCATGATATTCACCATAAAGGGCATGGCTTCATGCTAAATATCACATATCTCCTATTTATTATGGATAAACAACCGTTTCTTGATTATCATAAATTGCCCATCGGTAATGTTAAATGATGATTGAGACCAGTAGCTATACAGAACTGAAATATGCTGGCGGTTTAAACAATAACACAAGAACTGTGAAAGGAGGTCACTAGTCTTGGTCAAACTTGATATTTAAGTTATGTTTATAAACAATTCAACTTTAAAAACCCTATATTGGTACCAACATTTGAATAATATGTCTGTTTATTCTAGTTGTTTCCAGCACTCCGCCACGGTCTATTAAAATCATGACGCGTCTGTAGTAGTCTGTGTGTTGTGGTTACTACAATTTGATGATGGCGTTACGAGGTCTCGTTCAACTAGTCGGCTTTAACCTTTAACCGACTTGTGTTCGCGTCGACCCTATCTAGACCTACACGGCTTCATAGTAGACCCACAGTGTTCCTTTGGAGCTGATATTATATTGTCAAGCCGCGTTTGTACAGCGAGTTGCTCGTCGGGTCGAAACGAACCAGTTGTTTAGCCCGACTGCCCATTGTCTGCCGGTGGAAGACAGACGCTTGTGTGAACGGCGGAACTCTGGCGCCAGTTAGTTGTTCAGCCGTGCACACTTGCATGGGCCCGCAGTAACGCGAGCCGGCTCACGCGCACGCACAGACGTTAAATCGTCACGCGAAATAACTCGCATCCTGTTTTGAATGGCCTGGTTCCGCTGCCAGGTCCAAAAACGCAGAATTCTCACTTCGCGTTGCTTCCGATGTTTGCGCTTGGTTTCCGCTCAAATATCCGAGGCGCTCTTGTTCCACAATGTTTTACAAACAACGTAGAAACGCAGCTCAATAGTCGCTTGACTTTGCATTGCGCAACAAAACCCAAGTACCTGACATAAACTACAAGACGTGAGGTCATATCATAGTAACGTTCCACCATCTATTGAATCATTTACGACATGGAAACGTGGATCCGATTATACCGGCGAGCGTATGACCTTTCCGAGAGCCCAGGAAGTGACTGACACGAATGTAAGACCGTCTGATCCATCGATCCGGTAGTTACCACTAAGTCGGAGGCCAAAGAAGCAATAGATGCCTAGCGCCACCTGTCATCAACCAGCAGGTGGCGCGGTTCACGTCGCTATAGCTTTGCCACCCGTTCACCGATCGGCAGACAGCTATTATGGGCTCAGGCCGATTCTCAGCCCGCCCAGAGTCTGCAGCACACTGACTCGACACGCTACGCCGAACTCCGGACAACCACGCCGTGTAGTGAGTGAGACGGCCGTGTTTTACCCCAGGGCTGGAATTACATCACAACGCGGCCATTGTGAGAGGCGAACCTCGTCGGCGGAACCGGTGATGGGAGGGTTGTGAGACGAAACGCTGGCGAGGGACAAACAACGTGGCTCGTGTCCTCACGCCCGTTCTCGCGTGTATTATAAGGTTCGCTGATAATAACCCGCCGCGTCGCTCGATTCACAACTGTTTACACGATATCTTAGAACCACAATGCGGGACTCGCCGATAACACGACCCTCCACAGTCGCTGTAGTGTGTGAGCTCGTTCGCCGCCGATGCATCGCACAGATAGCAAGACGCACCCTCGTGTGCCATCAACGAACTACACGGACTGTCTTTGTGCACCACTGCTCTACTTCAACTCTTGATCTAACGATACCATGGCGTCATGCACTCTAACGATACCATGGCGTCATGCACTCTAACGATACCATGGCGTCATGCACTCTAACGATACCATGGCGTCATGCACTCTATGACCATGTTTAGTGAACTGCCCATTTCATGAAGTATATGTAATTCCTCTTCTGATAAAGATATGACTCTTGTTTGCATCAAAGACAAGAAGCTGCGTGTGAGGTCGTAGTCAACCTATATTTATACCGTAATCCTACATCACCCTCATCATTAAGTTGACCGACAAGACGCTCTTTGATTGCACGAGAAGCAGAACTCACTTTCCAACATATGCAAAAACACAAGAACAAAGTAAAACAACCTTGAAACTTCACAAACCGTCTGAAGTCTACAATATCGACTACAGGGAGTGGACCGTGAAGGCGTTGAGTACTTACATTGTGCAGTTTGTAATAGAGACCGCAAGCGTTGCACACGGGGTCTCCGTTCTGGTTGCGACGCCACAAAGTCGTCGTGTTTGTACCGCAGTTGGCGCAGCTCGTACCGGCCCGTCTTGCTGCCGACTGTCAACACAAGCGAACATAATATACAATACAATACAATACAATACAATACGCCAAAACCAAAGAGTTAGATAGTCTCAAATGGATATACAATAATTGTAAAGTTGTCAACAGATGGGTGAATACGCTAATGAGCTAAACAAAATTATAAGCACGGTCAAAACGATAAATCTTCAGATGACAGTGAAATCTTATTATATTCCATGCTGACCTAACACTAGTTATACCTCATTAATTCTACCAAGCGCCTCACAATTCAATTATTTGATTCTACCAAGCGCCTTACAATTCACACAAGCGACGTATTTTCATACGACGGGAATAGGGAATGATTCCGTCACACAAGCGACGTATTTTCATACGACGGAATAGGGAATGATTCCGTCACACAAGCGACGTATTTTCATACGACAGGAATAGGGAATGATTCCGTCATACAAGCGACGTATTTTCATACGACGGTAATAGGGAATGATTCCGTCCCAGTCAATATATTTGATTCTACTTAACGGCTGAGTTATCCACGGTTCTGTTAAGCAGAGTCCATTGTAATATTTATGTTATATAGTAGCAATTATAAAAACAACAACGCCAGTCGCGCTGTCGCTGCGTACATAGCGACGCGCTAACGCAGCTTGAAGCAGTATTAATGCGAGTTCAACCTAATTTCCGCGGAGCAGTCGTAAAAAAGACAAACGCGTGCTATAAGTAACTTGTCCGCGGCGACTCGGGGAAATTTGAAAGCAGTAGATAAATAACCCAAGTTCGTCCGACGTCGCGGGGCGACGCCGGGCCGACGTCGCACGCGGTGATCGTCCTTCAGTCGACCGCGACGAGTCCCCGTCGAATAAACGACAAATAAATAGCCGGGGCTGTTATGCATTTGACGGCGTCTGGCGACACGGGGACCTGTCGCTGTCACCGCCGCTGACAGGGCCCCGTCTGGTCTTCAGTACCGCATAACAAACTCGGCGAGATTTTATCAGCGCCGGTGGACAGACCGGGAACAAGCACTGCGTCTGAGTGCGTTTATGTTCGTTTTGTTGTTTCCGTGTCGCGATAACAGATCAACGAGTGTCCGTGTCGGGAGGCGACCTGCTCGTGTGTTCGTGTCTGATATATGGCTGCGTCAACAGGCCACCCGGCCTGGTGCCCGTTGGCATCAAACGAGGCCACCTGACCCCGTGCCCGTAGGCATAGCAGGAGGCCACCAGACCCCATGCCCGTTGGTATAACACAAGGCCACCGGCCCTACACCCGCGATAGTATTTTTACATTAATGTTATTGCAACTGGAAAACGTTTATCAGTTTGATGTTGTTATACAGTGGTCAACTACAACAGTAGTATTACGAGCGTGAAAAACAGGTTATATATAGCCGAGTTCTTTACAGCGAAGAAATACGAAAATATGGTCAGTTCATCCATGTGGTGATTTAAAGAAAAAAAATGTTCTCCACATATTAGATTATTTCACTAATAAATGTTAATTTAAAGCAATACTGACATCAAAGCGGTCAAAAAAATTTGCACTTGTGATTAAAGACCTCAATAAATTGACTTTATATTAAATTATTTTCAAAGGCGCGTATATATGTCTAAATTTACCAATGCACTGCACCATATTAATATAAATTATAAATTCATCATAAAAAATAGTTAAACAACAAAGTTAATAAAACAAGGGAGTATTGGATTTGCTTTGTTTATATTATGATTTTATTTGTTTATATATAAAACAATTCTATCGGAATGTCAACGTTTTCAAATTGTATCTGATTGAATTTTTATGCCGCAGAGACATATGTCAAAACATTACTGATGGTCAACTTTTAGATATGATAGTTATGAAGATATTTAAATATGAAGCGCATAGAAGTCCTCGTTTTAATATAATTTGAATATTTTTGTTGGGTTATCTACTCTTTGATCACAATAGCATTTTTAAACATATTAAACAAACTTTTCCTAAATATTAAATAAGATAAAAACCGATTCGACCAGTGGTCAGTTAGGATGAGCAAGGCTGCTGTGTGAAATTACGACGGTTCCATGTCTTAGATCGCCTTTGTTTATGCACCAATCATTGTGCCAGTCCCAGTGGTCAATCTGGCTTGACCGCTAATCAAGGCACGGTGCTCTACCGTAAACACCACCAGCTTGACGATCAATAATTGAGCCAGCGCGGTGCCTACAGTTGACCTGCACGACATTTGGTCATCGGTCATCTTTCAGTCCACGTGACCGATGACCATGCAAACAAAACTGCATTTGGCGTTTGAAGTGGGATTCGCCCCGTCGCGGGGGGGTTGCGAATACCCCGGGTGGACTGGGAAGAAGAGTTGCTTATCGGGGAAGATCGTCTACGTGTCCGCAAGGGGTTAAATTAAAGTAATTGATAATCGCCCTAGGGACTGGCGCCCGCGCCCTGGGGTAGCGAAGAAGGATAAACATTCTTCCCGCTTACTCCGTGTTATTCCTAGTTTGGAACAACAAGGCGCACATCAACGGCGTTCATGGGATAGACCGGCCCTAATCCCTTTATTGACGTTTATCCTTGAGCATCCCAATCCCGGAGTCTGTAGGCGCGGGGCATGACGCCGCTCTGACGTCGGATACTTCACCGGGAACGGTTTCAAGCCAAACAATTTAAAGAGTGACAGACGAAAGGAGGAATTTGAAAGTGCTAAGAAAAAGCAGAAACGTGGTCTGCGAAATTTATGCTTAATGCTTATTTACAAATTGTCAGTTTAATTAACTATATATGGGCGCTAAAGTGAGGTTAAAATATATCACCGTGAAATGTTTCAATGCAATCAGTTTAAAGAGTGAGAGAAGAAAGGATCAGTTAAACTGTAGGACGAAGGACGGCAGAGTCGTCCGCAAAATATGTCCGCAAATTCTCAATTTTACTTTACTACACATGGACGCATACATATAACGATATTTCCTACATGCACAATTAGCCCTCTCGATTCCCGCGTTCCCCCGTTCATCAATCCGAACCGTGGCAAGTGTAATTATATTTGAAACATAACAAAGGATGTCGTTGACTCACACGCAATTATAATCTCCCGATCACTTTTTCTTATCACCTATGAACATCTGGCGGTATGTACGTCTCGGCGTCCAAGCCGAGCCCCCCAGCCGATCCTGTCAGTCGATCGTACAACCGCCTGCACGTCTTCCCGGAATAAAGTGCGTGTCTGCCGTCTAATATAATCATCGTAACAGTTTGGTTGATTTAACTACTATTCCAGCTGCCATGCCTAAGTAAACGATTTTGTGGTTTGTCGCCGCTATCTTTTGACGCAAAGTTAACGATCATTTTATATAGAGCGATTACGCTATATTCGATTAGATACGGTGTGCTGAAGCGTGCCAACGCGATGTTATCAGAATACTGCATCGGGTATTTGCATTAATGCTATATATATATATATATATATATATATATATATATATATATATATATATATATATATATATATATATATATATATATATATATATATATATATATATATATATATATATATATATATATATATATATATATATATATATATATATATATATATATATATATATATATATATATATATACGCAGCGACTGGATAGGAGGTATTTTTGACATCTACACATTACGCGAATAGTATTTGGTAAATATTTGTGAAACAAAGCAAATGAGGATTATCGTCCCAAGTAGTGTTGTCAGTACTTAGAAGCTTGTCATTTATTAACAACGCATGCAACGCAATAAGCAGGCCTGGCAGTTGTGTTGCTTAAAGTTAAATATGGGCATTTCACCCGTGGGTTGTTGGCACAACCCCGGGTGGGGGGGTGCCCCGGGGGGGGAGCGACCATCGCTCCGGGTTGGATCCTGCACAAATGACCAGGTGCGTGCCATCATTTAGGTCCACAATACTCATTTAAACCATTGTATTTACGTGATAAATGTCTCTCTCTCTCTCTCTCTCTCTCTCTCTCTCTCTCTCTCTCTCTCTCTCTCTCTCTCTCTCTCTCTCTCTCTCTCTCTCTCTCTCTCTCTCTCTCTCTCTCTCTCTCTCTCTCTCTCTCTCTCTCTCTCTCTCTCTC
>BSQZ01000004.1:6139506-6144506 GCA_033239005.1 Lamellibrachia satsuma
AAGTACGTGCAACACACACGAACACACACGAAGTACGTACAACAAACGCATGGAATATGGCCACCACGTCTGGCTCAGTTACCCGCAGCACACATGGATCATTTCAGTCCGGTCTCGCGTCGTCACTAGCGTACAGTTCATCGACTAAATTACTGGAGTAAATTATGCAATACACATGAATGGAATTATGGTAAAACAACAACAATAGCCAACGATAATAAATTAATGTCCGGTCAATTATTAACAATCCCCATCGGCGAGGCACACATAGGAGGTTACTGTCAGAAAAGAGCGACTACTGCGTTTTGTTGGTTTCTGGACGACACGAATCAATGATAATATCATAGTCTTGGATTCGTCAATTATTTAATGAGGTTTGAAAACGACCAGATATGTGATATGTTCACTCTGCGTTAAACTGTACAAATAAAACATGCTTTCTAAATGTAATGGATGAATATTTGCACACACGCACGCACGCACGCACGCACACATACACACATTTATATATATATATATATATATATATATATGCATATATATATATGCATATATAAACATTTATTTAAGTTTCCGTTATTTCACACCGCAGATTATGTAAATAATTAGTAAGAAAATGGTTCTGTAACCACCTTAGTTATAACTAATAGACAATTCGTTATTAAAAAGATATCAATTGAAATTATTTAAACATTGTTAACTACAACAAAACTTTCACGTAATGAAAAATGTTGACGATTGAGCAATAGTGATACGAATCAACTAAATTTCAGCGTACAAGTTAAACAGCTATTCCATGATATTGCGTTACAAATGGTCGTTAAATCCGTACGATAAGCGCGAATGCTGTGTTATTTTTTATGTAGCGCCAACGATCAGTCGCGCTAACAGAAAACACCTGTCTCGATAAACGAACGAGTCAGCCGCACGCGCTGTAGACAAACTGGGCCGGTATACCCTTCTCCCAATGACGGGCAATGATGGAATTATCCCAAGTTACTGGGCTGTCCAAAATGCCACCGTTCATAATTTATCAAATGCTGTCGCCGTGACCGATACAACGCATAAAAACGGGCGACTCGAATTAAAAGCTCCACCTTGCGACGATATCAGTCCACCATGCAGCTGTTTTTGATAGGAGAGGCGACTCTATGTCGTATAGCCGGCCGCCACTGGGGGGGGCGGTGCACAGGCTGAGTTGAATATATATATATATATATATATATATATATATATACCAGTTTCTTCAACATATACATTCTTTGTATACTACTTGCCATATTAACAAATACACTATTTATGATAATTGCAATATAACTATTTATGCTTATGCTTTCCATTACATTGCACTAACACTTATAACTCCATCTTACACGCACTTACACTTATAACTCCATCTTATACAACCATTTTTTTGCAATTGCGCAGGTAAACGAGCACCTTAGTCTTGGCAACGTTAATAACCAATCAAAATAAGTCAATTAAATTTGTTCATAATATATCACCGAAGCCAGTTTTACGTTTATGATACGTGACTAAAGACTTCATTTCACATGTCAGACGCTGTCACAAGAGCTCGTGGCTTCTGACATAGACGTTAATCAAATTAGATTACTGAAATTAGATTACTGAAACACGGACTGTGACCCGGAACACGGCGATCTGTGAGCGCGAAGATAGACTGAAACCGGCCCGATCATAGCAGGTTCCTCGACATCTGCGCCCCTGTTGCACGATCACAAACTCTCAGTGTAAAACGCGCGCGGACAGACGGTGCATTTCAGTGAACTTTGTCTGCCTCATTAACGAAGGTACGCGCGCACAACGGCGATTCTGTTATAGCTATGGAGTGGAACAAGTGTGACTCTGTCAACGAAAGGTACACACAGACGTGAACTCGTCAAATGACCCACATTGAACGCTGACGACAATGCTGGTTTAGCCGGAGTTACGAACGGGAGCGAGCTGGCGCCGACGGCATCAGTTGCTGCGGCGGAAACTGGCAGCGTTTTCCCGGCGATTATCGATTCCGGGCTCTGGCTGTAATTGTTCAACCGAGAAATGACACTGACGCCGCGAAGTGGCAAACAGCTAATCGACACGATGTCGTTTTGAATGCTGTTTATAGAGACGACGGTGCTGCATGGTAACTGAGTGTGACACGCAAGCATGCATGCTGGCTCGCTCGGCATGCAATATATGGCCTTGACGGAGAGTTTACGTGCAAACGTTTATCCTCATGCCAGTTTCTCCGCCACGGAGTCGTGCTAATGAACGAATCGACTTAGTAGCATTATTAATGTATGGTATAGCCAAAAGAAAAGGCGTATAGAACTGAACATCAAAGTGTCGCCCGGACTAATATTACATCCATTATTTATGCCACAGCAATTTGCCTATTTACGTTAGATCAATGCAACGGGGCGGACGAGTAACAGAGAAAATCCACAATTATGCAAAAAGAAAACTAATTTTTAAAAGTCAATAATTATTAACCAACAATGAAACCGATACTTTATTTCTTGAATAACAAACATCTTTTCAGCAATACGGGACAATTTATATATGAGTGATCACAAAAGCGATTTGTTCCAATTTAGAATCGCTGTCGCGACGCTTTGGGCCTAATCAATAATTTTTATTAATGGTTGTGTGCCAATAATAGTCCCCGCTATGAATGTTTACGCGACTTGCCCTATAGACGAGATGTGTGTGTTCCAAGCCTTATGTATTCGTTATGTATTATGCTTGTTTCTTACTAGTAGTAATATATTTTATGTCACGATGGTGACCATGTCACGTTTATAGCGTGATTTTCAATGGGCCATCGATCACATACATAAACAGACAGAAATACTATAATTATAGATACGGGTTACTTACTTGACGTGGGTCGGTACCCGTGCATGGCCCTTGCGGCGGCGGGGCTGGCGTAGTAACTGGCAGGGTTGACGTGGTTCTGTCCGACGGCCTCCATCGAGTGCAGAAACATGTCGGCTGGGCCCATCTCGTCGCCGGGAAGCAGGTTGCCGGCCCCGGACGCGTCCGGACGGCTAATCCAGTGGGACGCCGGTCCAGGGACCTGGTGCTGTTCTAGCGTGGCCATATCCATGCCGACTCCGTTGAAGTATTCCAGCGTTGCAAAGGGGCGGGCTATGCTATACAGATTCGTGTTCGCCGGAGAGTGATTTCTACGGCGAAGTTAAGTAGGCTGGCCTGCGTTCGTTGACAACGCGGAAAGATCGTCTCTTTCTATCTCAGTATCGCAGCCGGGCGAAGATATCGTGTGGCGGTCTCACACGGTCGTCAGGTAGACGTCAGTGATGATACTGCAATACAAAACAGAAATAAATTTGTCAGAATAAACAGGCTGGTAGAAGCGATGAAGTCAGTTCACGTGAACAACATATCTGCTAATGTCGCGTGTCCCGTTATCTCGTATTTTTTTGCACAAAAACATAACAAAAGTATTGGATTTAGATACTATATAGCTGCACGTCCTCGGGTAATGTCGCATAAGTTCGTTTACCGATGATGAATTATCATCATCGACATCTCGTTGACGAATTACCAGCAACATGCCGACCGTGTCGATGATATCGGGGCTGGTTTAACACCGTGTAGACGCGAGTATGATTATATCTGACTAGTGGTGTTGGGTTGTCAGAGCCCGTAGATCGACTGCTGCTTCGCCGGGCGCGCTCGCAAAGTGTGTCTATAAACTATCTGTCGAGCGATGTTATCAGTCGCCAGCCACCGACAGGGCAGAAACAGCGCCACGTGCGTCGACTGACAGGCCACTACGACGCTAGCAGAGAATCAACACAACACACCTCCATCTCTAGGTAGGATGCGGCTCTTGCAGTAAGGATGTCGGAGCGTCGAAAACACCACGCGCGCGTTCAACAGATTCACAACGTTGATATTAACTGAAGACAGACAACGTACTCGCTCGAGTCGGCAAAACAACAAACTGCCGTATGCTAGGCAAAGCTTTTCTCTCCATTTTGTCTGTTGGCGCCAGTCTGACTGCAAGGGGCCGATACCAGACGGGAATCGCCTGCGCCAATCAGGCGACGTCTCATAGGCGCGTGGCCTGTCGACGCTACAGAGTCGCGCGCTGATTGGTCGAAGCGGCTCCCGTCAATCAAACGTCACCGTGTGCAGTGGGCGGGTGTATACTGAACTAGGCGCTACGGACGGGTGACAATAGCGCTGACAGCATGATAGTGGTGGCCCTAGACAGGCAGTCACCGGCACTGCCTTCATGTGCTAGGGATAGGTCCCTTACTCCCCGTAGGGAGAAGGGTAGGAGTCAACATTTCGTAGCGGGTGTTGATCCCTAGAAGTTTTGGCGACAAAGTCAGAGAGCAGGAAATACGACGTAACCCTCGAGTGTTGCAATGTTACGGCTCCTTGCCCTGTCACACATCACACACTACGCATCTTATCGCCGGATTATCGCCCGCACGTCAGATCCGGGGCTGATAGGATTACACAGGGCCGATCCGACGACGCCTGTATCTGCGGATCGCGCAACTAACTGCACCACTTGACACAACCACAGCCCGGGCGGCAAACTATCATAGTGGTATCCCAATTCTCACGCCATGCCTGTCGTAGCTAGATTGTCCTGATAAACAACAATCTAACAAAGAGTATGTATTAAATATAGGCCTTATACATTTTATGTGCACATTTTTATGTACATTATAATATATATATATATATATATATATATATATATATATATATATATATATATATATATATATATATATATATATATATATATATATATATATATATATATATATATATATATATATATATATATATATATATATATATATATATATATATATATATATATATATATATATATATATATATATATATATATATATATATATATATATATATATATAAACATATACATAAACATAATTATATATATATATATATTTATATTATATATATATATATATGTATATATATAT
>BSQZ01000004.1:6149506-6162006 GCA_033239005.1 Lamellibrachia satsuma
CTCGACCAACCAGCGCCAGGATAGCCAGCAGCGTCGCTGCGAGCGGCTCTGTCGCCCGCCATTCCTGCAGCGAGGAGACGGTGGCGACGCCGTTCGGCGCTAGAGCACCGCGCCAGGAATTTCAGCGTCGACAGACTGCGTGCACGATCAATGCGACAAAAGTATCGCGTTTACGTCGGCATTGAAGTGTGAACATTCTAGTATTATAAAACAATTAAATATGAAAGAATCGTAAGGTGCATAGTGTTGCCAACATACAATCGCAGAAAAGTATACATTAATGAATACACTACAAACCCTTTAGGTGAAATATAACTGTCGCCCAGTATGTTGGAAACAATATGCGGGTTTTACTGGATGTTGTCTTTCTAAGCGATAAATAAACGTGATTGTTACACGTGTTTGCAGAGACAACACGTTTATAGTAACAATTACGTGCAGCGTAACCTACGTTGAACGTAACTTGCTCGCTGCGTAGCGTGCAACGTATAACTAATTTACGTGCAACATAACGTGCAGCGTTACTTACGTGCATCGTAACAAGCAGCGAAACGTGCAACGTAACGTGCAGCGTAACGTGCAATGTAACGTGCAGCATAACGTGCAGTATAGTGTGCAGCGTATTATGCAGCGTGACTTGCACTATGACGTGCGGCGTAACGGGAAATTATGAAAAAACATGCAGTCCCGCCAGAATTAATATTGCGTTAACGGAGAAAAATAATAAATAACTGAAATCGAAGCCGTGTGGATATCTCCAGTTATTGTCATCGTTTCAATATTTATTTTATATTATTTATTAGCTTTCTATTGCTTTACACTGTTTTCGTATAATAATAGTTTATCTTGTGTATAATGCACAGCGCATTGATCCACGTAGTAGGTAAATATTAACTCTGTAATATAACTGCCGCATCGTTACTATTATTTTGCACAATAAATACAATATTATTATTATTGTTATTATTTCTTATTATTACTATTATTAATACAATATAATTAATACAATACTATTAATACAATATTATTGTTGTTGTTGTTGTTGTTGTTGTTGTTGTTGTTGTTGTTATTCAGTCTTGAATAATACTATTTTGTTTCTACATGTCCCTTTTCTTCTTTGTCATCTCCTCTACACTCTTCTTCCCGAATCCAATCACTCTTTATTAATTATTGTTTAATTTATTCTACAAACTTTTTCATATTTTTTTATTAATCTTTTCAGTGTCATGTGTGTGTGTGCGTGAGTGCGCGTGTGCGTATCCGCGTGCGCGTGCGTGCGCGTGCGTGCGTGTGCGTGTGTGTGTGCTTGTATATATGTATGTATGTATGTATGTATGTATGTATGTATGTATGTATGTATGTATGCATGTATGCATGTATGCATGTATGTATGTATGTATGTATGTATGTATGTATGTATGTATGAATGTATGCATGCATGTATGCATGTATGTATGTATATGTATGTATGTATGTATGTATGTATGTATGTATGTATGTATGCATGTAAGCATGTTATGCATGTAGGCATGTGCACGCATGTGTATGCCTATTCACCCATAACCATGCACATACACTCGTGTACTCGCGTATACATGAACGCATACACTCGCATATACTCGTGTACAGTCATGCACGTACACATGCACGCATGCACGCATGTACGCATTTATGCATGTATACATACATACATACATACATACATACATACATACATACATACATACATACATACATACATACATTCATACATACATACATACATACATATATACATACATACATACATACATACATACATACATACATACATACATACATACATACATACATACATACATGCATACATGCATACATGCATACATGCATACATTACATGTATAGCACGTATTACTGCATGCCACTTTACTTTGGCAAGTTTGCCTACACAGCCGATAAGCCGGTAGCGCACGTCAGTTCAGTCGTCAGCTTATCTCCATCAGATACTCGCGATGGCGTGATTCGATACGGATACTATACAGCGTGATTGGCCGGGTGTGTGCTGGCTGCTCGCCCCGCGGGCACCACGCGGCTCGGCTCAGCTCAGGGGTAGTCCATCGATGCTTAACGCTTGGATAACAACATCACACCTTCTACCCGCTATCGCTGCGATGTGTGATGCGAAACCACAATTACGATGACAGGTATATAGCTATTATGTTTGATGTGAAGACGTGGCGAACGACTGACTTGTTTGTAGTGCGGCGTATTGGTGGCGTACTTAAGATATAAAGTGTACATATAATGTGCCGTATATATTGATGGCGTACTGACGACATATAGATTGTACGCGATATGACGTATAAATGACGGTCTCAGAATACAGAGCGCACGTAATGTGACGTAAGAGTGGCGTTCTGACAAAATAGAGCATACGTATAATGTGATATATTACAGACGTTCTGACGATATAGAGTGTACGTAATTTGACGTGTTGGTGACATTTTCTAACGATATAGAGTGTACATAATATGACGTATCAATGACGTTGTGGCGTGGCAGAACGTACGTGACGTTGTTGCAGGATATAGCGCACGTGATGTCCACTACCGCTGTTGTTAGCAAAATTATTTCAGCCACCATAGAAAGGTGCAACTCGCTTATTTCGGTCGCCATAATAAGGCTTCCTGGGGCGCTACCCGATAATTTCGCTTTCGATGGACATGGCGTCATTCCTTGCAACACGTCTATATCGGTCGGTGTAGACAAGTTGTCTAAATAACATTTCGATCATAATAGACAGGTCGGTCGTCGCCGCAACCTATGACCATTCCCTTCTCTTCCCTGCTGGGACGACGTTGGGCGTTAATCGCGCCTCATTTTGAAATATGGCGTCCGAGCGAAATGTCACCTCGCTCGGGCGCTGACACCGCACGACAACGGCGCAACAATTGAAAAGACGCTTCATTTCGAGCGGCATTAGTCAGCAGCGACGACGCCCGACCAAGCCGCGTCCGAACACCGTTGACGGATGACGCCGGCTACGAGGTCGGTCCGGGTCTCCCGTTGGGCCTTACCTGCGCCCACGCCTTCACCGGCCCCCCGTCACGTGCCAATCTATTAACTCGTTCCCGGGAGTCGTCGTACGCCGATACATCAGAGCCGAACGAGCACGTTGAAACAAAACGGACGGCGACACAATGACACCTTGTCGGCGACGACTTGCCACCTTGTCGCCGGCACACGTCGCCGCGCTGCGTCGCCTGACAGAGTGTGATTGATGCAGACCTTGTGCCTACTTCATTTATCCAATTTAGTTCATTATTCAACGTTTACATGCGGCGTGATTACGGCAACAATCACGACACGCCGAAATACGTCATCTCCGTCATCGCGTCGCTCTCTTCGCGGCTGCAATATACGCAAGACACGCCCTAGATCCACGTGCGAACGCTTTGTGTGCAATACTTTTATAGTAATTGGTAACTTTGTGGTTTGTATCCTCCACCAGTGTAACAGTCCGAGACGGCCGGGGGAGGGTGGGGGGTGGAGTACAAACAATCGGACGGTTGTCATTCGGATTTAAAACAATTCAAATGAAGAGAACAAAGGTAAATATATCAGAGTCCTCGTTATACAAAAAATAGTTAGCACTGCCACCAGGTAGCCATATTAGTAGAGCATGCAGGTTATGTGAAAATATCTCGTGGAATACCAAAAAAGATCACTGTCAAATCCATAGTAATAAATATGGTGCGCAACTATGAAAAGAACAGGCTCCTGGCGAACAAAGCTAGAACGATCGCGGTCCTGGCGAACACCAGTCCAATTATATATTCCATCGCCAGACATTTATATAATGCAATTAACACATAAAGATTGCACCTTGTATGCATTTAGATTAGTTGTTTCACTACGTAATAATGCACTTGAAGAATAGTACTATATGTACGGAAAATTATTAAAACGACCAGAGTGCAATTACACTTTTTTATGACATCATATATATCTGTATTGGATAAACATATACATGCGTGTATAGTAAAACGTTAAATGTACAAGGTTTGATCGCGTTTAACGCAAAATCATTTTATATTGCTTAAACTATATATATTCTAACATAATTTTAATAATCATATCTAAAATATAATTTTACCGTTCCATGTATATGAATAGCGATCTTGCCGATCAGGTAACATAACAGGTTATACGTTCAAATTAAAAAGATAAGGGTCAAATTATATGAAAAGCGGTGTGGTCCATTAAGACGTCTTTGGACAGTCGAGATTATAATAAATGTAGTTTATGTTATAGGACATGATTGTACGTTATAGGACATGATTGTACGTTATAGGACATGATTGTACGTTAAACACCGTCTGACGTTGAATCTTTAGGATCCACAACACAAACGTCAACTGAAGAGCGATCAATATTTTGTTGAATTTCTTCACTATCAGATGAAACGTTGCCGATTGCGACAATTTATGAACACTGAGTTTCGGCCGAATGAGCTCAACAACGAAGACTGACGAACGACTTTTTTCGTAGATTTTGTCACGCGCGTTGAAAACAACTGACACTATGCATAGATTACGTATTGTTATTGATTAAAGCAAGCATTCGTTCGGTGATTTGAACAAAAATACGCATTTTTTATTAAATCAACTGCGGATGTTACATAAACTATTCACACACTACATATTTGGACATCAATGAACCGGATTTGCGATAGGCTAAATCAGTTGAGGAAGCAGTTTTAACATATACAAAATAACATTAACAGATTAACAGTATCACATACATTATATATATATATATATATATATATATATATATATATATATATATATATATATATATATATATATATATATATATATATATATATATATATATATATATATATATATATATTGATCCAATATAAAATAGAGTGTACACTGTGTACATCTCACGGACGTCTATAAGCAAATACAGTCAATGAGCTGTATTGTGTATTGGCTGTATTTGCATGTAGACGTCTGTATATTGTTGCAATGCAGTCAATTTAAAACATTTTATGATGTTAGCAAAACAGTAAGTTTATATAAAAAGTATATCCTTACAGAATAACATCTAGACGTGTTGAGTAATATTTTGTCTTCAAAATCGACCAAATGTAAAACTATTATCGGATGATTGGACACTCGTATCTTGGGAAACCCTACAAGAATCTAAACAAGCGCACGCCTTTCTACGACACAGCATTCGACTAATCCTTCTTACTACACGTAATACTACCACTAATTATCTAACGTGTTTCTAAGGAAGACGACCTATTCAGCGCGGATTAATTATCCCTACGTATTGTGCAGGACGTCTGTCCCCGTCTCCGGCGGCCGTTCGACGAGACAGTTGGCGACTCGGTAGTGGTCGCATCCCGGCTCACTGACAACGGCAATCATGAAATATCGCAGCATGTGGCGACTGGGTGTCGAACCGCCTCCAGACGTATGCGTTGCTATGACAATCACACATAGAAATCCGAGAATAATTCGCTCACACTAGCATATATTTATGACCGACTTACGAATGTGCGTTTAGTGCCTCGCGATGCGTGAACGGCGTGCGATTAAATACGAATTGTCACTTTACTGCCGGTCTGTCGCCGACAAACTCGACAAATGTCCATTGTTTCAACAGTTGCTGCAAATGTCCGTTGTCTCAAAGGTTACTTCTGCCATGGTCTGTCGTCGACAAACTCGACAAATGTCCGTTGTCTTAACGGTTGTTGTTCGTCTGATGCCGACAAACTCGACAAATGTTTTTGTTTCAGCTATTATTCTGTTGGCCTGTCGCCGATAAATTCGACACATGTCCGTTGTTTCAACAGTTGCTGCAAATGTCCGTTGTCTCAAAGGTTACTTCTGCCATGGTCTGTCGTCGACAAATTCGACACATGTCCGTTGTCTCAACCTTTTTACAGCTCGTCTCAATCGGTCGTCGACAAACTCGACAAATGTCCGTTATTTCTACCGTTATTGCTAATTTGCCGTCGATAAACTCGCAAAATTGTGTTAATCTTCCAAACTATTACTGTCAGTCTGCAGTCGACAAATTCGACAAATGTCCATTATTGCAACCGTGATACTGCTATAGTCTGTCGCCAACAAGTTTGAAAAAGTTCCGTTGTTTCAACCCATATATATTGTTAAAAAATTCGACAAATATCCCGTATCTCAACCGTTACTCCCGGTCTATCGTCGACAAACTCGAGAAATGTCAATTGTTTAAACAACAATTACTCTTGGTCTGTCGTCCACAAACTTCACAAATGTCCGTTGTCTAAATCGTAACTGGCGGTCTGGCGCCGACAAACTGGAAAATGTCCGTTGTTTCAACCATCATGATAGACTGCTGGTCTGTCGCCAACAAACTCGACAATGTCATGTCCGTTGCCCAAACCGTTACTGTTGGTATGTCGCATTGTCCGTTGTTTCAACTGTTACTGCCATTCTGTCGCCGACAAATCCGTTGGCCAGTCGTCGACAAATTCGACAAATGTCCGTTGTCATCTGAGCACCAGAAGGTTTGTCTCTCTATAAATCACACAGCAACGCGTAGGTTTATTGTTCTTGGAATTTACTATCTGGAAAATATACATTATACGGAAAATATAGTTATCCGTCATTGCTATGAATTCTTCCAAATATATTTTTGTGAATCTAGTGGGAAAATATATTACTCGTCTAGATTGCATGTAGATGTTTTCAAATACAATCAAACCTGCTCAAGCCACCACCTGCATTAAGAGACCACCTCTCATTAACGACGACAGACAATTCCTCCCGAAGTACCGCGTGTATTAAAAACAACCGGCGCTCGTGTGTTCGTCCTCCAAACTAGAGACTGTTTCACTGTGCGTCCGAATCTGGTATACGAGAGAATCAGCGAATATTCGCCTTAATGTGGACGTACGGGGCAAGACAGACCGGCTAATAACATCCACAAACATCGAACACATTCATCCTATATATTTCAACATGGTGATTTGTAATGGGGCATTTTTATTTCAGTAAATGCAATCAACTCAGTGTAACGACAGCTATTCCTGTTACGCCGGTTTTCTACGTCCTGCGCAAGCCGTATTTTTAATCAAATTGTAGACGAACCTTGCTGAAAACATTAATGCCTTTTGTCGTTGCATTTTTTTCCTCGAATCTAGCAAGTAAATAAAAAAAATTATGAAAAGCGTTTTGTAATCATTGACCGATACGAGACAATGCAAGCGTGAAGCCGTAGACGAGTGTGATTGCGACACGGACGTCGCATTACCGAGTACTGATTCACTTACGCATATATGACATAACAGTGCTCGGCCAAACACGTAACATGTCGCTAATACATTGTAATTGTGTTGCATATATATATATATATATATATATATATATATATATATATATATATATATATATATATATATATATATATATATATATATATATATATATATATATATATATATATATATATATATATATATATATATATGTATATATATATATATATATATATATATATATATATATATGCAATGATAAAACATTACGTATATATACATAAATATTAATATAATATTATATATATACATACACATACGCATACATACGTGTTGTTATTTTATACAGACTCGAAGCGGATTCATTTACAACGGTCAAAATCCCGATACTGTAAATGACAACGACAAACCAGAAATAGATAACATTCCACTAAACAAATCTAAATACGTCGATTGACCTACGGCGACATTCCAATGGATAAAATATTAAATGTAAATTTAAGTAAAAGCACACGAATTACCCGGTATAACGCAGTCGTATCAGGCTAATTGCACCGGCGCGCGCACTGTTCAAAGGAGTATGCACAACACTGCAAAAGGTTTGTGGAATAGTATCTATGAAGTATTTCCCTATCACAAATTCCTTCAATATGACTAAACGTTTCATTAAACAAGGTTTGCCTCTTTAAAAAATCGTTTGTCTATGTTAACGTTTTAATCTGTATGTTGATTTATACTTAAGACCTATTTAAAATGTTATTTTGCAAAGTAATGCTGCTAATGATTGGCTAAAAATTTAGTAAGTGTCGTTTGTATTAGAAATTGGCAACTTAGCAAATGACAAAAAGTATGGCAAAACTGCTCAAGATTGTAATCCAAGTAATTCATTGGTAGAACGTTTATTTTATCACTGCGTATTCGAACAACATAATATTATATTAATCGTGTACAATCGTCATCAATGAAATTGCAGATAACAAATTGACATGTAAAAACACAAAACGTTATTTAAAAACATACAAATACAAACTGTTTCTACGTCGAACACTGTCGGATTGTACCGACGCTGATGAAGACTCGTCCAAGCAAATGTGGTGTTTTCCTTGGATTCTATTCCAAATGCTAACACAAGGCACACGTTTGTAGAATCAACTTTGTCGAGAAAATGGTTGAAGTCTTGCTGATCTAGAGAGAGAGAGAGAGAGGAAGTGGAGAACACGAGCCGTGGCGTCGTCTCTTCCCGCACATGCCAATGGCGTTCCCGTCTTGCTGTAATACAGCGGCACTTCTAAGGACGTCGGCATGAGATATCGGTGTCGTCGGCGTCTTCTTCGGAGACCCCGGTTTGTTTGAGTTCATTGACAGTCGCTCGTACGCGGAACAAACACGCGACAATGGCAGTTGGTCGATCCGGAAATAGGAGACAACCGCACGGTATTGTTCCAACTTCCTTCTCCTTTCCCCCGTATCCCTCCAGCGCCCTCCCCAGCTCCCCATGCCCTCACCATGCCCGACAGTCGAGTCACTGCCTCGCCTCTGACGACCGTTGTTTATAAACGCGACGCTTCGCCATATTTCATCAGCAGCGAAAACGCTTAAATCAGGAACATTCTGCACAATACGGATAGCAGACCTTATCTTCACGGTCAGGGCAAGCAGGACATCTTTAAAATTCCAACCGAATGTCGGTTGGCTGCGCCGCCGCTAGTGGCCGACGCCAGATAAGCGGCCGTCGAGGAGAAGCGCGCGCCGTCGCTCGCTCGCCGCGGCAGCAGCAGGCGCGCACAGATAGAGAGGCCCACACTCACCTTATCAGCAGGACGCAGACTTGTCACCCAACGAAATCTGATGGCAGCAATCAGCGGACGGCGATAGGCTTCAAAGTTATATAGGCGTGCGCAAATTAAATATGTGTCGCTCGATCCGAACGGTGCCGGCGAACGCGAAAAATCAATGTCAACCGACGATATGCATCGTCACTTGAAATGTGATTACCGCGCGGCATTAATAATCGCCAACCGATGTGGCTATTTACAGGCGAACTACGCACGCGCAAGACGTTATCAGGCGCGGCGCAGGATCGCGCTAGTCAAGTGCGTTATTTACGCGCATCGGACGGCGCATTAATGTATTAATGCATCTGATAAGATTGTGAACCCTTCGATCATTTTACACCCGAATGTTAGTCACGGAAGCAGCCGGCCGATTTACGTCCTATTGTGTCACCGTGCGAACTTGATAGAGGGATTCGCATGCAGCTTTCATTATAAATACACATGCAGCTTTCATTATACACACACACACACACACACACACACACACACACACACACACACACACACACACACACACACACACACACACACACACACACACACACACACACACACACACACACACACACACACACACACACACACACACACACACACACACACACACACACACACACACACACACACACACACACACACACACACACACACACACACACACACACACACACACACACACACACACACACACACACACACACACACACACACACACACACACACACACACACACACACACACACACACACACACACACACACACACACACACACACACACACACACACACACACACACACACACACACACACACACACACACACACACACACACACACACACACACACACACACACACACACACACACACACACACACACACACACACACACACACACACACACACACACACACACACACACACACACACACACACACACACACACACACACACACACACACACACACACACACACACACACACACACACACACACACACACACACACACACACACACACACACACACACACACACACACACACACACACACACACACACACACACACACACACACACACACACACACACACACACACACACACACACACACACACACACACACACACACACACACACACACACACACACACACACACACACACACACACACACACACACACACACACACACACACACACACACACACACACACACACACACACACACACACACACACACACACACACACACACACACACACACACACACACACACACACACACATGTTTAATGTTTAAACTAGGTATGGCCCGCCCTTCTCAGATATCCGTCAATTCAATTTTAAACATCATTATCACTGCTGGCATTGGTACAATGAGTCGATAGTTTATTCCATTCGTTAATTGTTCTCAGTGTGAAAGTGTGCTTTTCCATATCCAATCCACATGTTTTTACTAATGCTACTTTGTGCTTTCTATATTTCTACTTCTTCCATTGAACTTGAAGATGTTAATATCTTCATAACCATTCAATATTAAACACATATTTGGTATCCTCTTAATATCCTTTTCTCTTGTATTTTCAATCCACACTATTACGCGTCAGTAGGTATCAAATCTGATGCTACAGTCGGTTGCGGATGAATACACACAGAGTTGATGTAGTGAAATAGTAATGAAACAAGTAATGAAACAAGCATGTGAAAAGATAGCTAGATTCTTGGTCAGTCGGAAACCCTTCTAGTGACGTCCACTGCTTATCGGCTGGCTGACCACCGGATCATGAGGCTTCACATGAGAAGACGCTCAACGCCGCTATATGCTATAATGGACGACGGTTTATCACCGCGTTGATTAATTAAGTAATTATTCGATACGACGAATTGTTCCGCCCGACTAACACCAAGTAGTCTATAATCTGTGTCACAGACTTCGTTATAATGGAGATGAGCGCATGAAATGTGACGCCGCTATTGTCGTCGTTGTGAGAAACGACGCTGTTTCAAAGAACGCGTTTGTTATTCTACAAAAAGTGCGCGGTTTTTGTTATGCAAAAATGTACTCTCGGCAGTGGCGAACTGAACTACCGGGCGGTGTGATATACCCTGCGTGCGTGAAATATGTATGTTTGTAAACGTGCATATGTGTACATTTATGTACGTACGCACATGAATATATGACATAGATAGCCTACTTTCACAAACTTATCACGTATATAAACCACGCATACCGCCACACCGTGACGTGAATCATGACCATTCATAGTTACAACGTTTTGCTGTGCAATTTGTCACGAGATGTACACATCTCTAAGACGTAATAATAAAAATAATGTATTTTACTTGATATATCGCCAGATCTAATTTTAAATTGTTCGTGGCGCTTTCAAAAGATAAATAATTATACACTTGCTAAATAGACACGGTGGTGGCTGTGGCGGTGACTGTGGTGGTGGCTATGGCGGTGGTGGTGGTGGATGGTGGCTGTGACGGTGGCTGTGGCGGTGGCTGTGGCTGTAGTTGTGGCTGTGGTTGTGGCTGTGTCGGTGGCTGTGGCTGTGGTTGTGGTTGTGGCTGTGGCTGTGGCTGTGTCGGTGGCTGTGGTTGTGGCTGTGGCTGTGTCGGTGGCTGTGGTTGTGGCTCTGGCTCTGGCTGTGGTTGTGGCTGTGTCGGTGGCTGTGTCGGTGGCTGTGGTTGTGGCTGTGGCTGTGGTTGTGGCTGTGTCGCTCGTTTAACAAAACAAACAAAATGGAAACTATCGAAACGTGAAGACTACATGTATAGATGCAGGTAACAAAATCTTACAAAATTGGGTGACATAAACCGAAGTAATATTTCAAACGTAATACGTTGGCACTATATTACCAAGTTAATATTTCAAACGTAATACGTTAGCACTATATTACCAAGTTAATATTTAATATCATACTGACAACTTAGTCATTGTAATATGAAATATTCAATCAGATATGATAATCATATTGATTAAACTTCACACACATAGCGCAGTGTCGATCAACAATCGGAGAATCCCGACTGAGACCAATGTAAGTAAACCACATTTTAACATATTATTATAACATGTGAACGCCTAAAATACAATGTTCACAATACGTATACGACACCTATCGGCAAAGAAGAAAAATACGGTTGCGGGTTGTGAACAAAACTAGTGTTAACACGCCTGTGGATATTGTGTATGTTTGTGACGTCATTGTGATATATTTGTGACGTATGTATATTTGTGACGTCATTGCAACGCCTAGAACAGGTGGATTTCGAACTTGTAAATAATAAAAATATAGTAAACAAATATTCTATCATTTTAAAGTATGATTTTTGAAAAGGAACTTTCTAGTTAGGTTAC
>BSQZ01000004.1:6164506-6169506 GCA_033239005.1 Lamellibrachia satsuma
TATAATTTTGCATATTTTGCATATCCTGTCGTACAACAAATGATATGTGAAAACAATGAGTCGCTATGAAAACCATAACTCGGAAAAAACAGACAAACGGACTAGAAACTTGCGGGTCTCGGACGGCTGCTGACCCAGCAACGCTAGACATGTCTCGGTGGTCGCCACGATTTCGCTGTGATCGGTCGATACGAGTATCGAACACTGGCTGTACTTGCGATGCAATTACAGGCAGGCGGACGCATCGACGGGGGAACGCGCTAACCCGACGGACAGCGACGGCGCATCAATCTCGCGAAATGCCGCGTTTCCATGGCGATTATCGGCCCTTTTTGCCATCCTGAACATTCGCGGCATTAAAGCGCACAATGTTACGTTGGAATAAATTCGAATCTTGATGTAACTGGCATCACCAATACTCCTGAGTCGAGATTCCGATCGCCCCTTAATGCCGCTCGGCTCGTCTCGTCAGCTGTGCGAATATTATTCCGCGGCTGTCGCGCACCGTTCGATCAACCGAGTGCGTTCGTTGCAAGCTGGGCTCTCGGAGTGCCGCTAGCAGCTAGTCGGACAGTCAGTGGAGATGTTCTCTGGAGAACGCTCGTGAACTTTCCATAACATTTGTAAAAGAATTATAATGACATAAAAATCTACATTTTATCTTTAAATATGTTTGTCAAAGTCTTTTGGAATAAAAATACGTTTAAATATTAGAATGCATGTGATATGACGAAAGTTGCAGAAAGGAATTATTATATCTATAGTATTAAATTCTTTTTATAATGCTTGAAAAATATGTATACAAAGTAATCAACGTCTTGTGTTGATTTATATTCTCTAGTCCGTTAATTTATATATATTTATTTATTTAGAGTAACTAGAGTTAAATGCATAATGTTATGAAAAAGGCAATGGATCATAAACCCAAGACGAATATTTTGGATAATTCTAAATCAACCACAGCATAGGTAAGACAAGCAAAACAAACTGCTTCTAAAAGGTGAAAGAAATACAGATGATAAAATACAAATACCACAAAATAGAGTTTGAACCAATTGTCGAGACATGTGGAATAGTATTCCACGGTGTCTGGAATAGTATGGAATATCAATGTGTATGACATCACTAGCTTGAAAGAATTTATTTTATATATATATATATATATATATATATATATATATATATATATATATATATATATATATATATATATATATATATATATATATATATATATATATATATACTGGAGTCGCCGGCTTGGCATTCCCCACGCTGGAACTCTCACAACATGTGATTGAACATACGCTATGATGTTCTCCGAAACAAAATGCAACCATAGCGGTACGGGAAAGTAAATAATACAAAGTATAGTAGCCTGGGGCGAGAATGAGAGAATAATCACAGGTGCACGGGACATGCCTATTCCTATGGGAATAGGCGACGTGTGATCACGAAGATAATGAATATTTCTTAGAGGATAAAACTAATTAAAATAGCGTACCAGCAGATAAACTACATTAGTTACACATGCGAGCAATCTGCCGGCAATCTGTTTATCAACACACACACACACACACACACATACACACACACACACACACACACACACACACACACACACACACACACACACACACACACACACACACACACACACACACACACACACACACACACACACACACACACACACACACACACACACACACACACACACACACACACACACACACACACACACACACACACACACACACACACACACACACACACACACACACACACACACACACACACACACACACACACATATATATATATATATTATATATATATATATATATATATATATATATATATATATATATATATATATATATATATATATATATATATATATATATATATATATATATATATATATATATATATATATATATATATATATATATGCGTGTGTGTGTGTGTGTGCGTGCGTGCGTGCGTGCGTGCGTGCGTGCGTGCGTGCGTGTGTGTGTGTGCCAGAATTTAGTTGTACTACATATCTTTGAGCGAAATTAACTTCTGAAAATTTACTCCACTGTATCATCAAAGCGGCCTATCCCACTGCCCGCCACCCGTGGTTCGCTGTTGTTGTCATATTCGCGTGTACTTGCTAACTTGCTTTGGTGCTAGTAGTTTCAAGTTACCTAAATCCGGTTCAAATTACCACCGTTTAACTCGAATCCAGCTAAAAACTGCCGCATCAAATTACTTTCGGTTTTTACTCATTCGGAGTAAAATGGAAGATAATAATGACGCTCAAACATATTAACTGTTTTATTATGACTGTGTTCGTTTTACGGTGCTTTATGCGGGAATACGCTATCAGCAATGTCGAATTACTTAAGTCAAGACGGGTGTATGGAGTGGCTATAGGGGTAATCCCCCACATCAAGTATACATTTCATGTAAAGAGTCAAACTTTCCAAAACATATTTTGATGTTAGACATACTGTAAGAGGCCATGGACCTGTGGATGTCACACACATTTTAATGGAAAATCATCAACGTAAATGCGGGTTATTTCTAAACCTGTGTGTATATATATGTGTGTGTGTGTGTGTGTGTGTGTGTGTGTGTGTGTGTGCGTGCGTGCGTGCGTGCGTGCGTGCGTGCGTGCGTGCGTGCGTGCGTGCGTGCGTGCGTGCGTGTGTTTGGTACTTGATACATTATTGTTGCGATGATTAAAATGCCGTGCATGATTTTGTTTTTAATTTGAATTTTATTATCTGTAAGAGACCGTGCAGTTATTTAATATATTTGGACGTTTTAAGGTGTTGCGTATTGTATGCACAATTACATTTTAATCTATGACATTAACGATCCAGCAACTATATCAAATTGTATGTAAACGGATAAGTAATTTTGATGTGCCCAATGCCTATCTGCAGAGCTGGCGATGCTGTTATTTTTTTAGCAAAGCATTATGTCAGCATTACGACTATGGATCAAGGCAAGGTAATGAATAATCCATGCAATTATTTCCAGTCGATTTTGTGGATGACGGAACACGTATAAAAAGTTGGTGCTAGCCGAGGCGAAGTGACGTAGCTTGTCGTTCACGAATGCCTCAAGGCATTGGCGACACCGAGTGGTTTAAAAGATCTCGCTGATTAACGGCAGCGAATGATCACGGCACATCAGGAACTCTGCGATCATGTAATTTCCTGTCTTATTGCATTACAGAATGTGTTCTATCCGCTGTTGGGAATTGTATTAATTTTAAATTAAACTAAATCCTCCAGGTCCTACGTCTTTTATTTTTTTGGGATGATACACAGTCAAGACTCCATGTTTCCTTCTGGTTTGGGGATCATATCTCAGACTTCTTTACATTGTTCCCTTTGGGTTGGGGGACTTCAACTTGGCATCTCCTCCATACCAATAGTTCTTGGTCATTCTCTACCAAACACCGTCACGTGTCCACTCTTGTCTTTCCTTGTCCTCCATTGTCCTCTCTTGTCCCCCTTGTCCCCCTTGTCCTCTCTTGTCCTCCGTTGTCCTCTCTTGACCCCCTTGTCCTCTCGTCCTCGCTTGTCCTCTCTTTTTCTCTCTTGCATATCTTGTCCCTTTTTGTCCTATCTTTTCCTCTCTTTTCCTCCCTTCTCCTCTATTGTTCTTCCTTGTCATCCCTTGTCATGTATTGTCATATCTTGACTTTCGTTGTTCGCTTTTCATGTTATCCTTCAGCCCTAGATTTGCCCGCGCTTTTTCCCGTCTGAGATTCGTCTACACGCGCGACGTTTTTCACTGTCGTCTGGCGCTCTCGAAACCGGCGCCAACTCCCGCTGACAGTAGCCTTGTCCTCTCGGGCAGATTTCCTTGTACACCGCCGCCCTCGGACAACACTGACCCTTCGTATCATTCCGGCGGCGACAGGCGTGCGGCCACTTTCTGCCTTTGAAGTTGCCGCTGATCTCGCCGATACGACTACTTTTTCACCCGATATTCGCCTTTCATCTGCCCAGCTATCGCGTCACGCTCGGCCGCGCACCCCCCGGGTTTCTCAGTGCAAACCACGGGGTACGGGGCGGTATACGGAGACTCACACATCGGGTGGTGATTGTTTGTAGCTAAGTATGTGGCCACATGACCAATTAATCATTGCAATTATACTTGCAGAATACTTGTCTATAACTGGTCAACATGTTTTACAGTACCAACAGTTAGTTTTTATGAACTGTTTAATACATGCCTGCTTAAAAGGATCGTAACTGCATCTGGAAATATACTGGAGTACGCCTGCTTGGCATTCCCCACGCTGGAACCGTCACGACATGTGATTGAACATACGTTATGGTGTTCTCCGAAACAAAATGCAACCATAGCGGTACGGGAAAGTAAATAATACCAAGTAGTAGCCTGGGGCGAGAATGAGAGAATAATCACAGGTGCACGGGACATGCCTATTCCTATGGGAATAGGCGACGTGTGATCACGAAGAGGATGACTATTTCTTAGAGGATGAAACTAATTAAAATAGCGTACCAGCAGATAAACTACATGAGTTACACATGCGAGCAATCTGCCGGCAATCTGTTTAATAACAATAATATTTAATATGTATTTTAGTATCTAGAAAAAATATCGGATATCCAAAAACTATTTTAATAACTGTCCCTATTATAGACTTATATGTAATCACGCTAATTGCGTCATTGTCGTCATTTGAAAACAGCTCAATTGAACGAAGTAAGTAATAAAAGTCACATCGCACTAAGTAATCCCATCGCGATGTTGATGTTGATCATCAACAATTTACACCTTGCGTTATCTAAACACTTATTGTGAGAGGACACGTTTTACATTAATACGGAGAGTATGCCATGAGTAGTTCAAATACTATAAAATGTACAACGTCTGATGGTTTTATTGTCAACTCATATTATATAGTATAAACTATATCTACGCTAACATCTTCATTGCCCAAATGTGTTTTAATGAATCATAATTTT
>BSQZ01000004.1:6174506-6187006 GCA_033239005.1 Lamellibrachia satsuma
CATACAACGGCTGAAGTCGACCGACAACAACGCCAATTTAATGCCCTTTTATCTTGTCCATTGTAGCCGCGGTTTACGACACTCGGTGGATTTATAGCAGTCGAGCGAACCGCCAAATGGGCAATAAACGAATATGGGCATGCGTGTGGACGTGTGCACATGCGCGTGTGCGCGTGAAAGTGAGTCGCGCGAGCGTTCACGGTGCCTTCGCCGACATATCATGCAATGTATTTTGTTTAGGCTTTTTATCGTGCAATTTTGGATTAAATGAAAGTAAATATGAGATTGTATGTAACCAGTCCGACCTATATAGTTCTCTTCTTGAAGCCGGTATTTTTGTGTTGCCCGCGTAAGAAATACAATTTCTTACAGTAATGTTGACACACTGTGCAACTCATGCGATATGATAGATGTTATTTATTGTAGTACGCCTTGCTTAATGAGGTTTGACTAGGAAATAAATCGTCTCTTCAGCTGTAAGGATAGAACATTATAGAAAAGGTTCGCAATGTTTAATAATCAAATTTAATAATACATGTTGTGGCATTTTGAGCGTGTCGTGTGTGTGTTAGTGCGAGCGTTCATGTTTGTTCACGTGTGTGCGTGCGTGAATGAATGTGTGTTCGTGCATAAGTGCGTGTGTGTGCGTACGTGAGTTAGTGCGTGCGTGCGTGCGTGCGTGCGTGCGTGCGTGCGTGCGTGCGTGCGTGTCTAAACATGATTTGTAGACTTTAGAAATTGTTTTTTACGCTCACTGGAAGAGGTAGAGTAGAATGTGTGGCGAATCACTATATCAATGTCTTTACCAGTCGTGACTAAGTGTAGTTTACCCTGCAAAAGCGCTCACACTGGGCACAGCCAACCGGCGATTAACACGCTTGGTCGGTCACTGCGATAGAAACGGGTAATTTCCGAGGTTACGATAACATCACAGACATTGCCCTTGAATACGACATGCCAGAAAATAGATGGGTTACACAAAAGTCGGAAAAATACTCCATGTCGTACATTCCATCAGCCACGTTGCGATTAAACGCAGTTGTTATTACTATAGCTGTTGGTGATTTCGTTCCGTCGACTCGATCTTCTTTGAGAAAGAGAGAGAGAGGGGGGGAGGGAGAGGAGAGAGAGAGAGAGAGAGAGAGAGAGAGAGAGAGAGAGAGAGAGAGAGAGGGAGAGAGAGAGAGAGAGAGAGAGAGAGAGAGAGAGAGAGAGAGAGAGAGAGGGGGAGAGAGAGAGAGAGAGAGAGAGGGGAGAGAGAGAGGGAGAGGCGGGGGAGAGAGAGCGAGAGAGATAGAAAGGAGAGAGGAGAGAGAGGGGAGAGGAGAGAGACAGAGAGAGGGAAGGGAGGGAGGGAGGAGGGAGGGAAGGAGGGAGAATGAGGCGGAATGTATCTAACCTAATAGAAAGAGGAGATAAATTGGAGAAAGATGATAGAGAGAGAGAGAGGTAGAAAGGAGAGAGGAGAGAGAGAGAGGAGAGAGAGGAGAGAGAGGGGTGAGAGAGAGAGAGAGAGAGAGAGAGAGAGAGAGAGAGAGGAGAGAGAAGAGAGAGAGAGAGAGAGAGAGAGAGAGAGAGAGGAGAGAGAGAGGGAGGAGAAAGAGAGAGAGTAGAGAGAGAGAGAGAGAGAGAGGGGAGAGAGAGAGAGAGAGAGAGAGAGAGGCGGAATATATATATATATATATATATATATATATATATATATATATATATATATATATATATATATATATATATATATATATATATATATATATATATATATATATATATATATATATATATATATATAAATATGGAAGGAGGGAAGGAGTTAGAATGAGGCGGAATGTATCTAACCTAATAGAAAGAGGAGATAAATTGGAGAAAGATGATAGAGAGAGAGAGAGGTAGAAAGGAGAGAGGAGAGAGAGAGAGGAGAGAGAGAGAGAGAGAGAGGAGAGAGAGAGAGAGAGAGAGAGAGAGAGAGAGAGAGAGAGGAGAGAGAGAGGGAGGAGAAAGAGAGAGAGAGAGAGAGAGAGAGAGAGAGAGAGAGAGAGAGAGGCGGAATATATATATATATATATATATATATATATATATATATATATATTATATATATATATAAATATATATATATATATATATATATATATATATATATATATATATATATATATATATATATATATATATATATATATATATATATATATTCTCTCTCTCTTATATATATATATATATATATATATATATATATATATATATATATATATAACCTAATCGAAATACAATTGGGAAGGGAAGCGGATTGCGAGGAAATAAAGTTACTTGGTGTATTGTAATCTACGTACAGTTTTCACAAATATTTCAATCGTGTCACATCAAACATTGTTACATTGTTTAAACTCGTGGATGGTGTAGTCAACTAGAAAACTGGCTGACACTTTGAAGACAAAATGTAATTTTTAGATCTAGATATTTCAAATTGGAATTCAGTTTAGAGAGTGGGATAACTATTATGACCTACATTATTCTTAATGCGCATAAATATCTTGGGATGTGATCAAACAAGCAAAGTTGTGAAATTTGGGGATTATACAATAGTGATTAGAAACGATAAAGAACATGGAGATAAGTAAAATAATTAAGTTGATCTAAACAAACAACATGTTTAAAGCAATGGATCTTCGAAACATTTTATTCGAGAGAGAATCATTTAGGATATTGCGTCTAGCTTGGAGGCCTATATATATATATATATATATATATATATATATATATATATATATATATATATATATATAATATATATATATATATATATATATATATATATATATATATATATATATATATATATATATATATATATATATATATATATATATATATATATATATATATATATATATATATATATATAGCAAGAAGGACATAAACTAGTAAGTAAACAAAAAGAGTCACTAAGCTGATTCCAGAACTGACAAACCTTAGAAAATAATGTGATTTAACAACATTAGAGATGAAGCGATTAGGAGAGACCCATATACATTTACATTTGAATATATTATGATTAGGAGAGACCCATATACATTTACATTTGAATATATCATGATTAGGAGAGACCCATATACATTTACATTTGAATATATTATGATTAGGAGAGACCCATATACATTTACATTTGAATATATTATGATTAGGAGAGACCCATATACACTTACAGTTGAATATATTATGATTAGGAGAGACCCATATACATTTACGTTTGAATATATTATGATTGTGACGATATTGGTAGAAATTACGTAAGGAATGTAGCAAACGCAAGAGAGCACAAAGTAGCAATAGTGAAAGAACAGCGTAGAGTGGATATAAGCCGTATTGATTCTCACAGAGAACCACAACATTGACTCGTATCCGCATGGGCGAACAATTGTTGGACTCTCGACAAGCCAATGAATTCCTTATCCTTTGCCATCTGCAGCTTAATTTGTGTTTTTGATGAATTGTTTGTTTCTGAGTCGTGAGTGTCGCGGGGTCGTGTTTTACATTTATCTGGAGCAGATTATTTAATTGATAATCTGGCTTTTGGTACACGCCAGTATATATGTATTTTTCTGCTATAGACACAACATGTAGATATAGTTGGACAAGTCGCATTTGCGAGCCGATAACTCGAAAAGGGTGCCCGATTTGGCGATTCGAAAGTACGAGTTTTATAGTGTATTGAACTGTGTACGTGTGTCGTGATGTCGTAATCACGGTAAATGCGAGCATACTGAAAAGAAGCATTAAGCTGGGGTTTCGGCACCGAACATTGACTGTGTACGTTTGCACATCCCGTGTTTGTTAAGATAGTTTGTCAAATTAGTCTGTTGGATTGTACTATGGTGTTGGTGTTACAAAATATGTCAAATATCAATGACGGCACTGACTGCCGGCATCAGCGAAGTCACTGAACAGATTGCCCACAACATTTGAGTTTTGTCACAACGAGGGAAAACCATTCAGAGATGGAGTCAGGTTTAGCAAAGCTTTTTAAAGAAAGCATTGCGCCCCATTTCACGAAGCAGACAAACACTTACGCACACACACGCACGCACACGCGCGCACGCACGCACGCACATACACACACACACACACACACACAAATGCCTATAACCAAACACATACGTGTATTGATTTTTAGGCAGCTAACAGTAAACTCCCTATGTGATTGCCAAATGAAACACAGACAACAACGAGTGGTTATCGATATGGTTATCGACATCCAAGACAACCTGCACCCGACAAAGCGGCGGGTCCTGTGCTAGTTCCGCTGCGTTGTCTCACTTAACCCGATAATAAGTGACATTACCGTCCGAGACTAATCACTTCGCTAATTACGTGCTGGCGGGGCTCGATGACTATCTGTTACACTCTCGCGTCGTCCAGTCAGACTACTCTAAGTCCACAAAGGTAACTTTTTAGTCCGTGTCAGGGCAACGATTTTTTCTTGTTAGCACAGCCTTTTATTTCAGTTTAGGTCAGTACTTCATTTGGTGTTATGGCAACTTTTACATTTACATTAGGGCAATTTATATTTCATGTTAAGGCAATATTTTTATTTCACATTAGGTCAGTACTTCATTTGGTGTTATGGCAACTTTTACATTTACATTAGGGCAATTTATATTTCATGTTAAGGCAATATTTTTATTTCACATTAGGTCAGTACTTCATTTGGTGTTATGGCAACTTTTACATTTACATTAAGGCAATTTATATTTCATGTTAAGGCAATATTTTTATTTCACATTAGGTCAGTACTTCATTTGGTGTTATGGCAACTTTTACATTTACATTATGGCAATTTATATTTCATGTTAAGGCAATATTTTTATTTCACATTAGGTCAGTACTTCATTTGGTGTTATGGCAACTTTTACATTTACATTAGGGCAATTTATATTTCATGTTAAGGCAATATTTTTATTTCACATTAGGTCAGTACTTCATTTGGTGTTATGGCAACTTTTACATTTACATTAGGGCAATTTATATTTCATGTTAAGGCAATATTTTTATTTCACATTAGGTCAGTACTTCATTTGGTGTTATGGCAACTTTTACATTTACATTAAGGCAATTTATATTTCATGTTAAGGCAATATTTTTATTTCACATTAGGTCAGTACTTCATTTGGTGTTATGGCAACTTTTACATTTACATTAGGGCAATTTATATTTCATGTTAAGGCAATATTTTTATTTCACATTAGGTCAGTACTTCATTTGGTGTTATGGCAACTTTTACATTTACATTAGGGCAATTTATATTTCATGTTAAGGCAATATTTTTATTTCACATTAGGGCAGTGCTTCACTTCGTGTTAGGGCAACGCTTTATTTCATGTTACAACAATGCTTTATTTCATGTAAGGGCAACTTTTTATTTAACATTAGAACAAATTTGTATTTACGTCAGGACACATTTGATTTCACGTTAGGGCAACGTTTTATTCCATGTTATTTTATTATTATTGTATTATTGTATTATTGTCATAACTCTGTGTGTGCCTGAATGATTGTCCTGGTCGATAATTGATACACACGTTTTACCCGTTTTTGAATTACATTATTAGGATTGCACAAAAGAAACAACAACAATAATAATAATAATAATAACAATAAAAACAATAATAATAATAATAATAATAATAATAATAATAATAATAATAATAATAATAATAATAACAATAACAATAACAACAACAATAATAATAACAACAACAACAACAATAACAATAACAACAACAATAACTACAATAATAATAATAATAGTAAAAATTAAAATAATAATAATAATAAAAAATAATAATAATATTAAAAAAAACTAACATCACAACGACGGCGACAGCGACGGCCTAGGCGAGGAGTTAAATATTACATCGAACTTCCCTTGCATTGCTGACCTTTAAAAGCAATTAAGAGACTCGTAAAATAAACAGCAGCCGCACCAATGGCGTGTCCTGTATCGTTATAAATTCATACCAAATATCTGAGCGAAATGAAGCGGAGCGGTTGTGTGAGTTTACTCCGTGAATGCCATTGTGTCAGTGTCATTGTCCGTCGCACCGTGACATCTACAGAAAGATGTTTTTGTGACGCGGTTCACCCGTTTGACCTAACTTGTGATATCTAGCGTGGAGACCATCTGGTCGTTCCCGCGGCCCCAGCTGCCGCGGCGCGCTCCCGGCCACGACGGGAATGACGACGGCCTGGCACCGGGTAGATCATTGTTTTCCCCCGGGTCCATGTCATACGAATTAAGTGCCAGTGATTTTATGACAATATGCATTATGTTTTTCCTGGTTGTTCTCTTTATTTTCTGTAACCAATTTTAGTTTGTTTAATTGTGCCTGTTGCAAAGGGTTGCAGCAATAAATTGTATTTGATTTAATTTTGAGATGGTGCACACTTTCGTGAATATTTTTATGCACCCTGAATTTTGATGATCAGGAAAAAGTGGACATTTTAAGACTACGACATATCTGCTGTGCACTTGCTTAGCTTTCTAGTTCCTATTTGGCAGCGTATGAAAGTATCAGCGATGGAAGGATCCCCTGTAAGGGTCTGTATACTATCACAGAATCCAGTTTGTTTGAGCACCTTCCGAGTTGATTTTCTTGAAAATGCAGGTCAATGACAAAATAAACATCAAAGTGAGTTTAAAAAATAAAAAGTATCGTAACTTTGCCCACGGGGTGGAATTACCTTATTGAGTTGTAAAGTTAGTGTCAATGATTAAGACAATACTGATCTGCAGCCTCCGCCGCCAACACCCGGTCATCTGCGGCGGGACACCGGGCCCTCTCCACCGCCAACACCGGGCCCTCTGCGGCGGGACACCGGACCCTCTCCGCCGCCGACACTGGGCCTTCTCCGCCGCTGACACCGGGCCTTCTCCTGCGGGCGACTGGGTCGGTCGAGACGACACACAGCGCTCGGAGCGTAGGTCATGATAATTAGGCCAATCATAATTATTTGAGCGTGGCGCCCTGTATTTGTAGGCTGTTATTAACATACCAGCATGGCGACGCGACGACCGGGCGTAATATAGGTAAATTACGACAATTAAAATCGGCGTTCGTGGAAGTCTCGCGTTACTTTCCGTTTTCCCTGCGGCGTCCCACACAGGTCTCGTCCGCAAGGCCTCGTCCCACACAGGCCTCGTCCGCACGTATAACAACATACATTCGTACGAATTACTGTTTCGACAAAGAATACATCTTACCGACAATACCGCTTACTGGTATTAAACAGAAATCACAACATTATATATATATATATATATATATATATATATATATATATATATATATATATATATATATATATATATATATATATATATATATATATATATATATATATATATATATATATATATATATATATATATATATATATATATATATATATATATATATATATATATATATATATATACGTATATATATATACGTATATATATATATATATATATATATATATATATATATATATATATATATATATATATATATATATATATATATATATTAGTTTCATTTATAACGGCTGTTTGGAGCAAAGGGAAATGACTTTCCAAGAGAAGATTGAAAGTTGATGGTTTATTATAAACAACAGCATGATATATGATTACCGTCTTCCAGAGTATTTCGGGACTGTGTTGAAAGTTGCTCAAGGCATTGACAGATTAGTTGCCATGGTTACTTGACAGAGCAATGCAAACAGTATCTCATCGCGCTCATTCGTCATCGTCATACTCTACCAAACCGTGGCATCATTTCGCCTGCATTGACGTCACACCACCGGATCACGTGACGGGTTGTCCCAAGCTGCCGAAGCAATTCTAGCGGATATAAAATCGACTTTAGCAGATTAATGTCATAGCGCCGTTGTAAACGTGTGCCGGGTCAGCGGTTAAGTCGACCTTTCCCTAGCCAGTGATAAATGTCGGGGCCGGACCGGCAGACATTTACTGCCGCCTCATACAGCACTGCCTACGCAGCGCCCCCCCCCCCACCCCCGCCGATGCTCGGTGCATCTTAAAGATAAAAGTCTTATATTTTTCACTGTAAATTGTGGTCATATAATATAAACTGTATTTATTCTAACATATTGACCGCACAAATGTGTTTTCATGAACGGCATTTTTAAATATAATTTGACCGTTTTCTGTTCATGAATGTCGACGTCCGTTCAGCATGGATTGCAAATATGATATCCGGGGCGAACATTGCAATTAACAGATAACAGTCCATTTATATTAGATAATTTAGGTTCACTAAAACGCATTTGTGCGATCGAGATAATAGAATAAACAAACTCTTATAGTTAATACTATGTAAGATAATATTACGATATCATCCATTAATAATCCATTCAGATAATTTAATAATAATCAAACGCAAAACTGGATAGGACTGACCATTTTAACTCACCCCACCATACAAAAAAACAAACAAATGCGAGCACTGTATACACGTTGTCAAAGTAACGGGTGAAAAGCCGATTATTGCAACATTTAGACCGGGAAAAAAATCTAAAAAATACACCGTTCTAATTTATTAGCGATAATCCGAGCCGACATCCAACCCACCCGAAGAATTTTTTTATTATTATTTTATTTTATTTACGAAGCCCCGTAAACAACATTCTACAATCACTGCGTCAGTCTCAGGGCACCAGGTGGCGCGCGTGTGTCATCCCCGCCCCTGATGTGGCGGGCGTGTTCCCAACATTCCAGCCTCTTCCCGACGGCGTAACCGGGAAACGAACGCGCTCCCGGAAACACGGCTTATCTGAGCGACGTCTGACGGAAGCGAAGAGGCGGGCTCAGTGCGACAGGAGGTAATTGGAATATCGCCCAAGATCTCTCGACGCGTAAACAACGCGACACATTCAACGCACACCAATGGATGCTGGTAATACTGTGATAACTTTATATTGCGACCGGCTACGATATAATTGACTATATTTACTACATGTAATAATTATTTTTATTGTACATAGACCTAACGATGGAATGCAAAATAAAGGTATACGGGCTTTTATTGTGCGGTGTACAGTCCGTAAGACCGCTCAAAGCGTTTTACACTTCACCCCCTGGCAGACCTGTTCCTTACAACACCAACCCGACCGGATTATCGGATTATCTCGACTGACAGTCCGATGTTCTAACCTCTACGCCACCCACGCTTTTGTAGGCATTTGAGTTGTTACCGGGCTCTGTAAAATTCATATTACACGAAGTTTAGCTATATACCTTTCAGAGTCATCATTTTTTGCACGACGCATCTTTTGGTAATATTTCCGTCCTTTCGTCAACGTCAATGTGAATTGCTCTCCACCGAGAGTAATTCCCATTGACGCTCTCCACCGAAAGCAATTCACATTGAAGCTGACAAAAGGACCGAGAGGATCTCAAAGCTCCGACGAGCAAAACATTGTGACTCTGAAAGGTAGCTATAACTTTCTTTAATCCTGTTGTTGTTGTTGGTATAATATTGCTACTATAACATTAATAACATAATATTTAAGCGTTTAATTGCATGCTATTTTATGTAGATGTGGTATACAACGCGATGTTTGCTAATCTTACTGGAATGCGTTTTAATTTCACGATGGCTTATTAGGAGGAACTTTGAAACTCCAAAAGGTCAACGTCTAAATACAGTGAAAGTCACACTCGGTTCAATCAACACCAGTGTCCATAAGGCAAATACCTGTTAACATTTAATGCGTCAATTTTTCGACGAGTGGCGTTTTGACGGGATCGAGTATAAAGTAACGTAAATGGCACACTGCAAATCTAAGTACGCATACTATTGTCTTTCCATTGAAACCAACGCTAAAACCGAGTCGGGCAACTCCACAGAGCTCGCAACATTTTTAATCGCTTAACAAAAACATGTAGGCCCTATCCTTTGAAGTATCTCTTGTCGCCGACCTTTACAGGCGTTTTCGTCAAATCCTACAATTTCTGTTCGGAAAAAAATCCACATGGAATCTGCTCTCTCCCATTTATCGCCCAAAGCGACCGGATTTTACGTCATCGCACACAGGGAATCCTATATTTATTATGCTACTGTAAACCATCTTTGACACGTCCATGTGCTGCCAAACTACAGTAACTACATTGAAGCCTGTGTGCAGCAGAATCGTCGTAATCTGCAAATGTGTTATTTTCCCTGTTCAAGAACTATTTTAGGGAACAAACAATTCTCCATAGGGCTACCAACTCAAATAATTCTCCATAGGGCTACCAACTCAAATATTTCTCCATAGGGCTACTAACTCAAAGACCTGGCATTTTATTCGTCAGTTAAATACAAATGGTATTTAAGAAAAATAATAATACTGGTAATACTAGTGCTGATAATAATAATAATGATGATGATGGTGATACTGATAAGAATAAATAATAGTAATAAAAGTAATAATACTAAAAATAACAGTAACAGTAACAATGACAATAATAATAATAACAATAACACTAATAAAAAATAATAATAATGACAGCAATAATACTAATAACAGTAACAATAATCATATTAACAATAACAATAACAATAACACTAATAATAATAATAATAATAACAGTAACAGTAACAGTAAGAGTAAGAGTAACAGTGACAATGACAATGACAATGACAATAATAATAATAATAATAATAATAACATTATAAGAACAATCATAATAAAAAAAATAACAATAATAATAATAACAGTAACAATAACGTTAACAATAACAGTAATCATAATTACAATAATAAAAAGAAAAAAATATCAACACTAATAATAATAACAGTACTTTCAGTGTGAAAAAGACTTTTACAGTCGCCTGCCAGGACGAGTGGGTGGCCGCAGATAATAAACTAGTTTTAGGGTGCTACAATTCTCCATGGGGTATCATCTCAGAGCCCCTATAATTTTATTCTTCTAAAAGGTTAAATACAAAATGTATTTAAGAACATAATAATAATAATGATAATGATGACGATGACGATGATGATGATGATTAATAATAATAAAAATAATGATAACGGTAATGGCAATGACAATGATAATGGCAATGATAATAATAATGATGATGATGATAATAATAATAATAATAATAGCAGTAGTAGTAATAGTGGTAATAGTAGTAGTATAGCAGTAGCAGTAATAGTAGTAATAATAGTAATAGTAGTAATAGTAGTAATAGTAGTAATAGTAGTAAAAGTAGTAATAGTAGTAATAGTCTTAGTAATAATCATAGTAATAGTAGTAGTAGTAATAATAAAAACAATAATGGTAGTAATAGTAGTAATAGTACTGGTAATTGTAATAGTAATAATAATAGTAATAACAATAATAATAATACAAGTAGTGAGTGTGAAGAAGACTTTTAAAGTCGCCTGCCAGGACGAGTGGGTGGCCGCAGATAGCAGACGACAGACGAGAAGGCGGGAAAGCGGCGCCTTCGCATTAACTCTATCTCCAAACGTAATTAAGCCAAGTTGAGTGAAGGCGGCCACGGAAGCCAGCGCTGGAGACAGACGCACATGGGGGAATAAAGGAAGGGCCGTTGTTCGTTCAAACCTAAGCGACAACGAATTGAATAAGTCCTGATGCTATCTTTGCAGTGGGACATTTTTAATATTCCTGGAATAATATTATTCTTTCTGGATTGGTCTTTGATTGCAGAATTGGAAGCGATACGAGATTTGTGGCGTGTGGAGATCGGCGGCTTAATCCTACAATATGTCATGTAAAGTCAACCGCTACAAATTAGGTTTGGTTTCATCTTTTCGATGAGGATGGAGCAGTTGTTCAAGGACATTATTAGATGGTTTTCATTTTCATTCATCTAGCTCTTGGTTAAAGAGATATTCACAGATGTTGAATTTACTTTTTTTTATAATTTTTTAATTATATATATATATATATATATATGTGTGTGTGTGTGTGTGTGTGTGCGTGCGTGCGTGCGTGAGTGAGTGAGTGAGTCAGTGCGTGCGTGTATGCGTGCGTGCGTGTTTGGATATTACAGAAGGTAGTTGTCAGAACGTTACGCTAAGTAGATCAAGAAGCATTGATGAGACGTAGTTGTTGTAACAGTAATATAATAATAATTATACTAGATCATATATGATTTATGTTCTTATAAAGGCAGTTGCTTGTAACCATTTTTAAAATGATCTACTATAATTATTATTATTATTCATTAAACAATCTAACGATAAGTTCACTGTACGTCGAGTGTTCTTATGTCATATTGCATTTATAATAGCTGAATTTATTGCAAATGAATAATCAGATTTCAAGAGGAATAACCTTTGAACTAGCATGCAACTGCTTGCTTTGTATCACAGTATATATATTTTTAGATTATAGCTTTTATCTAACAACTAAGAACATGTTGACGTCGTTGCAGACTGAACCACAGGCCAGGGTTCCATTACGTTTTCCGAGGGCGAAGTTTT
>BSQZ01000004.1:6192006-6194506 GCA_033239005.1 Lamellibrachia satsuma
AGTACATGCCGTCGTCGCTAGGTGGTGCACTTATTTTTTTTAAACAATACATATTGTAATACGTTGTCTTTTTGTAATTTTAATCTCCATCACAACAATGACGTCATCGTCATCTCAGTTTGCTGGAAAGATAACATTGAACATTGGATCAAAAATATCCAAATTCCCGGTTGTTCTGACTAAGTGTAAGGGGCAATGTGGCCATCCAAATGTTCTTTATCTGATGCAATATCGCGACAAAATATAAGCAACATTATCGTGAGCCTAACTTATACTGGGTTGCTAACCTCAGCCTTTCTTTTCTGATTTACGGGTAACAATTAAGCTATACAATGCGTAGCGCTATTTCAATGTAACACTAATCATGTTTTATATAAATAAAACAATAATTATTGTTTTACCTTGATATTCAGGAATTGCTAGATATAATATTTTCTTAAGTCCACTATTAAACTCTTTGTATAAACTAACGTGTGTAGGGGCCTATACTGTGACTGGAAGTATTGAAGGAAATGATTTATGTTTACCATGCAATACAATACATTACCATACACTAATACAATACAGTACCATACACTAATACAATACAGTAACATACACTAATACAATACAGTACCATACACTAATACAATACAGTACCATACACTTCAAAGACTTCTATTGCGCCAAAATCCTCTGAAACCAGATATCATAGTCGCATCAAAACTAATGCTTTAGGCAATTTCCAATCGGTATCCAATTTTAAGCTTGCCAACATACGAGTGGATACGAGGAGGAGCTAAGGGGGAGGGTTAAAGGTTAAGGAGGAGCTAAGGGGCAGGGTTAAAGGTTAAGGAGGAGCATAAACAGTGGTAAAAAGATTCCTGTTGCTGTGAAAATGTGTTATATTTTGTGTATATGTTTATATGTTATATTGTGTGTGTGTGTGACATTTTTGTTTGAGTACATAAGACAAATCAGAAAATTGGTATTGGGTATATATTTAGTTTTATTATTTGTAGAAAGAAAAGGTAGACACGAATTCCTTCGCAAACATCCGATTTAGCAATAGTAGCTAAAGAAAATCGGCTGTTATACAACTAAACTTTTGATACAGCGGATGTAGGAAACATTCAGCTACATTATCTCGAGAATGCTTATTTTATTATCCACTTAAAGGCATGTGTATCTTCTTAAAGGCATGTGCACCTTCTTAAAGGCATGCGCACCTTCTTAAAGGCATGTGCACCTTCTTAAAGGCATGTGCACCTTCTTAAATGCACCAGTCAAAATATTGCATTACGATATAGTGGTTAAGAAAATAAAAAATATGCTTAATGGAGGCATCCGTATATTAAAATTATTTATATACAGATTGTTTATAATCTATAGTTGATCATTAAAAGCTGTGCTGATACTTGAAATAAAGCACCGACTATTACTAAAGAATAGAACAATTCTTATGATGCTAAACAAAGAGGTCATTCGCGCGTACTACACACTGAATGTTGTGTGCCTTTCTTTTGTCGGCGTCAATCTTTTGTTTAGGTCACATAAAACATATATCAAACTTTATTCTTGTCAAATGGTTAGCATTAATGTATAGTAGCTCAATTAAGTAGTTGTAGCATAGATAGTGGACACAGTACAGCATAAATATGGGTATTAATTAAATCGATATATATATATATATATATATATATATATATATATATATATATATATATATATATATATATATATATATATATATATAATTATAGTGACAGTGTGCATTACTTTATACCTGTTTTCTTTCCGTTTCTTATATACGTTTATTAACTGCTGAACTGTAGTTTTATTTGTACACATGAATTTTTTTCATGTGCACAGTATTTTTAATACACATTATATATATATATATATATATATATATATATATATATATATATATATATATATATATATATATATATATATATATATATATATATATATATATATATATATATATATATATATATATATATATATATATATATATATATATATATATATATATATATATATATATATATATATATATACATATACATATACATATACATATATACATATACATATATATATATATATATATATATATATATATATATATATATATATATATATATATACATACATACATACATACATACATATACATACATACATACATACATACATACATATATATATACATACATATATACATACATATACATAATATATATATATATATATATATATATATATATATATATATATATATATATATATATATATATATATATATATATATATGTATATATATTGTGATTATAATTTTACCATATTTAGAACATATATTAATACTATCAGACCAGAATGTTTGTCTCACCCCGACTTCACGATGCACTCAACACGCAAGCCACAAAAGATGTTTTCTCCATGTACAAACTATAAAGCAGATTATTAAAAATACCGAGTCTTCCCAAGAACAATCCCCCAAAGGAATGACCTC